>CAUYQV010119116.1:0-47076 GCA_963574575.1 Galagoides demidoff
ACAGAACTGAAGTCACTCCGGTTCTGTGTTTAGTCTCTATAATCCCTTGCTAGCGTTGTTTATTCTAAGTCTACTGTTTAGGAGTCTGTGGTACCCCGGGACTGCAGACAACAACAGAGCTCCGAGAGAGTTTGAATGATATTAAACCATTATAAACTCAGTCCAGAAACCAAGGCGTTGAGCAGGTAGTTGAGTTCACACTCCCACAGTGTAACTGGGAGTTTTACAAATTAACTTCCACATAAAAAATATGGTCTTTATTTAAAATAAGTAACAAAAAGTGCTAATTTGAAGAACAGCTATATTTATTTTTTAATCCTCCCACTTAACGGGCACAACGTAAAGGTATATGGCACACCTCTTGGGTGCAGAGCACAACTATAAGAGGGACTCTACCTAACAAATGTAAACATTGTAACCTGGTTGTCTGTACCCTCACAGTAACCTGAAATTAAAAAAACAAAAATCCATTGCTTAACACTTACACAGCTAATTTGAGGGGGAGGAACTGATTTTTCTCAGCATGGACGGTGGGTGGTAGTAATAAAAAGCAGACTAGCTCTAGTTAGTTTGATTATTATATGAAATTCTAGCAGACAATGCATCCCCTGCATTGCTTACCCCAGGGGCAGAGCCCTCCTCACTCTGTGCTTGTACATCACTGTGAATATCCAAGGTCCCAAAATTTAACAGTGGAAGTTGACACTAACAGCCTGGTCTCCTGATTTCCAGATCAGTACCTTTCTGTGGACAACATGCTATGACTGATGTATTTGTTCCTGAAAAAAGCTCAGAAATATTAGGTGAAACTTCCAAACCACTGTATAATGAACAATCATAGCAGCATGATCTGAAATCTAAGAGTCAGCCAAAAGGCCTACCAGGCCATTTGGGCCTGTGTGTATTAAATTTCAGATCATTTCAGCCCAGAGGTCTGGGTGACACGTGTCCCTTCAGAAAATAGAGATGCTGGAGCTTTAATAAGGAGAAAATTGTTATTTCATTTTATTAACAAGAAGCTTGTATCATACTGAAAAATTCATTGTGTTCGGCTTGAATATTGTATTCATTATGTTTCCTAATCTGTGTGATTACTACCTGTGTAATTTGATGTCTGGCATCTGCTATCGGAATTCTTTCAGCCCATTATATTTCCCATCTTTTTTGGTAATGGAGGATAAGATTGGGACATGGAAAATTGCAGCAGACTGCCTAAGGCAAACTGCAGCCAGCCAGCAGCTGGGTGGAACAGCAAAGGCTGCGACGTTACTCGGGGAGTCTGAGCAGGGCGGCCTCCAGGTCCATGATCTGCTATGACAACCCTGGGCAGGAAATGGAATTGGCCAGTTTGCCAATGTGGAGATTGGCCATTCCTAAATTATCTCCAATAAGTCAGGCTGACATTATCCATTCAGGAAGATTATTAGGATAAAATATGCGGGACATAAGTGGGCAGTGTACTGCCAGCCGATTGTTGCTTGGACTTTAGAGGGTGAAATGGGGATTGCAATAAAACCAACAACCTCACAATAAATTATTTTTAGGCAAATATTAAGTGTAAACATACAAATCGCAGAACAACAAAAAGACGTAACTATCCTTTCCTTTTTTCTGTTTTAAGTACAAATAGCCATTTTCTTTAAGATACAGTATGAGTTAGGTGGAATATCATAGCAGAGAGAGAATAACCATTGAAATCAGGTTTTCCTGTGTGTAAATCAGCAGTTCTCAACCTGTGGGTCGTGACCCACAGGAACAGTATTAAAGGGCTGCAGCATTAGCAAGGTTGAGAACCACTGATGTAAATCCTAAGTCTGATCCATACTTCAAGAAGATAGAATCCTTGTTTCATTGATTTAAAAGAGGGACCGTTATATCCACAATACTCCCCCCTTTATCTTTGGGTTTACTTTCTGAGGTTTCGGTTACTCATGATTAACCACAGTCTGAAAATATTAAGATGTTTTGAGAGCAAGAGAAATCACATCCACATGCCTTTATTATAGTATAGTATTATAATAGTTCTATTTTATTATTAGTTTAGTTACTGATCTATTATGCCTAATTTATAAATTAAGCATTGTCATAAGTATGTATAGGAAAAAACATAGTATGTATGTAGGTATATATAGAAGGTTCTCTACAATCTGTGGTTTTAGACCCACTGTGGGTCTTGGAATGCATCCCCCATGGATAAGGAGAGGGGCCACTGTGCCTCCTAGAGCTATTATCATATTAAATTACATTAAGTCATATATGAATATGTATGCAGCCTTTCTATTCAGATGGTGGATCATGGAACATTCTCAGTAACTGATTGATTGGAATTATTTATTTTACTTTTGCATTCTAGAGGCAAGTGGGGCATCAATTCCAGAGTATCTACCTGGCATTTGACTGCTTTATCTAGATGAGATAGAAAATTCCCCAAGGCAGTCCTTTCTGTCTACCCCTAAGACACTGTCAATGTTGTCAGAGGCCAGTCTGGCCATCTGATTAAGGCTCTTCAACCTTCCAGACCTGGATTTTGACTATGTTTTGCCTTTTTCTATCTATGCAGTTTCTCAATCTCTTTAAGCCTCAGTTTCCTCCCACCCCCACCCGACCTCCATATGATGGGGAGAATGGTGGTATCTGCCTTGCAGGGTTGTTGTGAGGATTAAATGAGTTAATACATAAGAACTGCTCGGTACAGCACCTGGTATATATGTGTCCCATATATCTTCTTTCCCTGGATTTGTTCTCCATGAGCTCCATAACAAATGTTGGGAAAAACAAGGAGCATTACTTTCCCTCCATTTCAAAATAAAAATCTTCCTTTCCCACCCCTGGTGACAAAGGTGAACCCCTATGGAGCCAAGCCTGGCAGCATAGTGAGGACCAGCTCTTGCCTGTTCCTGCTTGGGACCATCAGGCTCAGTGAAGCCTGCACAGAGAAGCAGGGGCGGGGAGTGGGGGGGAGGATTGTTGCAGCCCAACTCTCAGTGGGAGAGCCTCCCCTTCACAGGGCAACCAGCCCTCTGCACCGACCCGTGCTCTCTTGTCTCATTTCCTTCTGTCCTCGGGAAGAGGTTAAAAGTTGACATGTTCATGCTCTGTGTTAGAAGCAGACTTCATTTTGGGGACTTGCAAAGGGACAGCTGTGTGGCTCTATGGCCTTTCCCCACCGTGCCCACACCAGTCCAAGGAAGAGGCCCAGATGAAGGCTTATGAGAAGACAGAATTTTAGAGGGGGCTCTAGTGCCGACTAGCTGCATGGCTCTGAACAGGTTCTTTAAACTCTTTGTTTGGGTCTCAGTTCCCTTGGCTGTCAAGTGGGGATAAAAATGCACATACTTTTTGCAGAGCTGCTTTGAAACTTAAAGGAATCAGGTATATTATGTTTCTTGGTACAATGTCCAGAAACACAGAAGGAACTTAGTAATCATGAGCTTCCTTCCATTCTACTCAATTCCATTCTTCTGTTTTGTTCTATCTTTTGCTCTAGAGACATATTCTTCACACATTAGTATTCATGAGATTGGTTTGTGTCTTATAATTGACAATGATGTGATGAAATACAGCAGAAACTACCATTTATTATTGAACTACTACCTATAGGTAGTACATAAATGATTTATCTTATTTTCCATGAATTATTTTATTTAATCATCCCAATAACCCCACTCTATAGATGAGAAAACTCATGTTCAAAGTGGTCACACAGCTGGTGAGAACCGGAGGTAGGACTGACTTCAAAGTCAATGATCTTAACAGCCCAAATCACCCGTGGCAGTGTCACCAGAAATTGTAAAATAAAGGTGATGTATCTTTGCTCTTTTGTGTCTTTGTCTCACCTCTTTCACTAAAGATCACCTGTCTCCTCCTAACACTTTCCCTAATCTCATCATGTGAGGCTGAGAAGCCCATCATAGACACTCCAAGTATTCCTAACATATTATCCTTTCCTCACTGTCCACAGACTCCATTGGCCTCGTGATCTGGAATCAACTGGCTGTCACATATGGTCATTACTCCTTTACCTGGAGTAAACACTTAGAACAGTAACAGTGAGTAATTATATAGGCTCATTATGTATCACACAGTATTCTAAGCTCTTGGCATAAAACCCATTCCACCTGACAACAATCATATGAGCTAACTGGGCACTACTGGCACCCTAGTTTCACAGATCAGAAAGCTGAGGCACAGAGAAGTTAAGTACTTGTCCAAATAACATAGCTGGTAATTAGTGGAGCTGAGCCTGGACCCACACGACCTCTCAGTGTCTGCACAGACTGCCTTTGTATCCTTCCTGCAGAGAGGTGTCCTGGGGATAGAACACCTAACCAAATATATTCGTCTTCTAAGGACATAGTTTTCAGGCCAGCGACAGGTGTAGGGATTGGGCAAATGCTCTCTAGAGCCATCAATCTTGCCCTTAAATGGCTTTTTGTAGCAAGGATCCTCATCTTTTAGATAGTGACATATCTCTTCCTGTCTTCATGACATCCCATGAGACTGAGGCCATCTTCAGGGCAGTAACCACCTCTAGGATATCTATCTGCATCTCCATGACCTCTCTTAGAGTTCCCATCTAGTTCAGGCCCATTGTTCTCTACTGGACAATTGCAAGCATATTCTAATTGTTTCTTCTTCCTTGGTGTCTCACCAGCCCCTGCCTCAAAAACATCCCGCTTGATGTTTCTTACAAAGGCTATTAAAATGTGAAGCTGGTCATACCAGTCTCCTCCTTAAATTCCTCATGACCTATAAAAGTTTCTCAGTTGTGTTCCACAAAACACGATTGTACTGTTTTCGTGAAGTACAAAAGGATTTAAGCTGAGAAAAAAATACCATGGATAGTATTATGGATGGAAATTATTTTTTGATGAAAATTTACCAGTATGCACAGATCTACACTATTAAGTACATTTATATAGTTATTACGATGCAGTTATTTACCTTGAAGATGTGTACATGCCCCAAAATGCAAGGAAGTTTTATGAAAAATCACATGACCATGACATTTCAGAGGTTCGAACTCAGTGTGGGCACCCAGGCAGCATTCCTGCTCGAAGTTGCATTGGCTATTGTCTATCTGACACATGCAGACCTGTTACACATCTTGTCTTAAAATTCAACATATACTTGTGACATTACCTAGGGATGACTGTCTGTGAAAGCTAACCAATGGAATGTTCAGTGATGATGGACTCAGGCTACTGAGTACTTACTTGAATGTGACCAATGCAACTGAGGAACTAAATTTTTAATTCTGCTTTATTTTAATTTATTTAAATATCTCCATGTGGTTGGTGACTATCGTATTATGAAGCACGGCCATAGGTTAACTATGTGAATCTGCATTTGGTCTTTTCGTGCAGTAACTGAGCTAGGTGGGTGACCACTGTTTGCTGTTTTGTGTAGTTCATGCTGGCATCCATTTGACAAAATAGGCTCAACTCATGTTATTTTCTGCTCTGCTATAGTCACGTTGAAGGCTTTCTTGTTCTCCATATGTCCTCTGCTATTTCTTTCCTTGTTGCCTTTGCTCATTTCTCTGCCTGCCTCCTCCTCCTCCTCATACTCATACTTGAGGTTGTCTGCCATCACAGCACTTCTGTTTTTTGCTGTATGTACCCCCAACTCCTAAAGAAATGCCGATTTGGTCCCATTGCTAATATCATCATATATATGAAGATATTTCTTTTGTGGCACTCCTCACAATGTTGGCACTTTGTCAATCATCTCTTGTAGATTAATGGCAATAAGATATTAGAAATCAAAATAGTCCTTGTCTCCATTTTGTCAACCATCTCTTGTAGATTAATAGCAATAAGATATTAGAAATCAAAATATTGTCTCTTGCCATTTCTCCTAAATGCCTGAGAGCAGAAGAGCAGTGGCATATACTAGTGATCTATCAGTGTATAACACATTATCCCAAAATTTAGCAGGTTAAAAGAACAAACCTTTATGATTGCACAGTTTCTGTGGATGAGAAATTTGGAAGTAACTTATGCACTTAGGTGAGTGGTTCTGGCTCCTAGTTTCCCGTGAGGGTACTGTCAACCAGTCAACTGGGGCTGCATTCATCTGAAGGTCAGACTGGGGAAAGATCAGCTTCCAAGTTCATTTATGTAGTTGTTGAAAGGTGTTAGTTCCTTGCTAGCTGTTGACTTGAGAATTCAGTTCCTCGCCACAATAGCCTCACGATGGGCTGTGTGACTGTCCTGATGACACGCAGGCTGGCTTTACTTAGAGTGAGTGATGAGAAAGAGTAAGAGAGAGAGAGACAGCACCCAAGCTGTGGCAGCAATCTTTTGTACCAAATAAGTGACATGTTGTCCCTTTTGTTACATTCTGTTGATCACACAGACAAACCCTGGTGCAATGTGAGAGGAACTACACTGGTACAAATGCCAACAGGTAGGGATCTTGGAGGCTGGCTGCTATCTAACTTAATGGTACATTTGTAATGCGATTCTCACTTGTGTGTCTCTGGACCCCAGGTGTGGTGCTGCAATCTGTGAGTGAGAATGCTCCCTAGTGTCCCTCAGGTATCAGCCCCCCACAGCCATCTCTCTCACAGAACTTCTTGAGTGTGATCACAGATGAGGGAACTCTTAGGCAGAGGTGGAACTGGGCTCTGAACCTCCTTTGTCTTTGAACCTCATCTCCATCACCAGATGACATTACCCTGCTCTGGTTTCCCTTTAGCTATTTCTCATTGGCCACAGTCAACACTCCAGCTTCCCTTTCCATGAAATAGGTAAGCAAATACTTCACGAGTTACCCCATAGGGCTGATATGGGCCCAAGGAGAGAATTCAGTAGAAGCATCTTGCCACCTGCCAGCACTTGCCGTGCCCATGGTGCAGTTTCTGGTGGACCTAATACACTCCTGTGAAGGCCACCGCTCTGTCTTCACACCTGCTTTCCCTCCATCACGTTGCTCTCTCCTGGGCCACACATTGCTTCTATAGTAACAAATCTGACCAGCTGTTTTCTTTTGGTATCTTTTTATTGCCGCTAAAATTCCAAAGGCTGCAGGGGGAAAGCTGCTGAAAACACCACAGGCCCTGGGCCTCACTTCAAAGTGGCTTTCATCATTCTTCACACGCTGTTTTCAGAACCCTTGTCTGTTCTCTCCCAGGAACCAAATTCTCGTGGAGATTTTCCTCAGTGATATCACTATTTACAGAACGCTGGCCCTGGACATCATGTTTATATCTGATTTGTACTTGTCCACATGGCTCATAAAGTTTATAAGGGGGTTAGAAGAGCTTTCCCTCGCTCATAAATCTTTCCCTGCGGCCTCCCTCTTAGAGTGGGAAAGAAGGAGGCAGGAATGAGAGAGGAAGGGTGTGTGAGATCCCAGGAAGAGCTGTGGTTGGAAGGAGGAGGCGCCCTTCTGTGCACTTCTCCCCTTCACTCCCCTCCTTTGGGATCAGTTGGACAGTAGAGCAAAGAGGACACAGGTGAAGGCCTGAAAGCTAAGTGCCCTGGGCAGGTCAGTTAAATGTGCTGAATCACCCTCTTGACATCGTTTAAGTGGGGGTGATAATGGTCCCTATTCATGAGGTTGTTCTGAGGCTTAAACAAGATAAGGAACATAAAGCATTTAGTAGGGGGCATAGAAATCAGCAAAAAATGCAATACAGTTTCACTGAAAAAATTAGCCTGGGCCTCCTGGGCTATCCATGCACTCCCCCACTCTGTCTCTCAGGCCTCCTGAGCTGATCGCCCAAGCTGACAGCTAAGGTGATCTTGCCCTGAAACCCTGACTGCTCAGAACTTCTCCCTGAAATGGGCAATCTGCCACCTACAACCCCCTAAAAAACACTAGTAGGAAAATCATTCTTTTCAGACATTATTTTTGCATTTCCAAAGCTGAAATTGGTTCTGTTTCAAAGTAGATATATTACTGGGTACCATTCCATGGATGGCTATGTGAACGTTTCTGAATTTTAGGAGGAAATATTCTGAAATCTGAAGTGACTATTTCATACATACTTTCCCTTGTTCTTACCCCACTTGAGGCAGGAAATATCTGCAGGCCAGTGGAGGTGCACTGGAAGAATAACAGATCAATAACAATTCACCACTGGTCACACAAATTCCCTTGGCAGTTTCAACCAATTGGGGTTCAAGAAAGTCATTACAGGATGTGTCTACCCAGGCAAGGCAAAGGAGAAAAGATTGTGAAATTACATTCTGAATTGCCTCCAACTAGCAAAATAGGTAACCTGGAATAAAAAAAGAAATTTGATTTCTGAGTTATTTACAGTCATCTTGAGGATGTTCTCATCTCTGAAATTCAGCTCCACTCTCCCTCTCCCAAACTGCCATCTTTCTCTTCTTGTTATGTAGCCAGAGTGATCTTTTAAAAATGCAAATCTGAGTAGCTAAGGCTATTCATAAACCCTCAAAAACAAAACAACTGCACATGGCCTTCATGTCCCAGCAGGACTGGGTAGCTCCTCCCCAGCCTCCCTGGACTGAGTTCCCATCTCCAAGCTTCACACATCTTTCCCTCTGTAATCCCTTTCCTTCCTCCCTTTGTCTGGTTAACTCTGGCCCATCCTTCAGTTCTTGTCTCATAAACCACTTATTTCTGAAGCCCCACCACCCTCCCCAACCTACCTAGACCACTTTAACTGGCTGGGGTATCCTGGATACATGCTATATTCAGCTTGGTGGCCCTTTATGTGACCATAATTAAACAATGCCTTGCATATTTATTTGTATAACATTTGTCTCTCATGTCTGAATGTGCTTTCTCTGAGAACAAGGGCTTTATTTTTTCTACCATCTCACCATTCTGTACAGAAATGACTAGATGGTTAATAAACATTTTCTTCACGAATGTCTGAATCCCAAAGTCAGCAGACATCCACCCATTTTTCCATCATGAAGTGCCTTGAAAAACAGAATGTGTTCAAGAATAGTATCAAGGAATACTGTTTGATGGATCTGGAAAGTTCCCGGATTGCTTGATTCATAGCCTTTTAGCAATTGAAAAGATGCTGGATTTTATTAGTCCAACCCCTTCACTTTATAGATGAAGAAACGAATGCACAGCAAGGTTAAAGTCACTCAACTATTTCACTGCAGTGAAGGCTGGCATGCAGTTCTCAAATTCTCTGTCATGAATGCTTCCTATGGAACTAGCAGATCTTCCAAGTGCCAAATACATAGTTTAGGCAGAACTGTAATAGCAAATGGTCTATACTGCCCCCCTACCCCCATCACTTGGCCAGCACCTGTCCATCCCAGAGAAGAGAGGCCTTCATTATGTTATCACTCTCCCCTTTTCTGACACCACTCAGGGCCTTTCCTTTGAACTTTGCGTTGCCGTGGCAACTGCTCTTCGTGGCCATCAACATCACTGCCCACAATTGCCTATGCGGAGGTGGATGGCTGCCAAGCAGATCATATGCAATTTTTTTGAGTCAAGAAGGCCGAAAGCCTCAGATCAAGTTCAAATTATTTGGAGGATGTGTGTGTCAGGGACACTTAGCATCAGTTTCGACGGGAAGGCAGATAAAAGCTTGATTTAGGATGAAGGTAGGGGAGGCACAGGGCAGCTCAGCCTCAGAGCTTGGAGAGCTCTTCCAGAAGCTCTTTGATGTGAACAAAGCTGTTGGAAGTTGCGTAATTCTTGTTAATTCTTGCTGGCGGTCCAGGCACAAAGCGCTCCAGACACAAAGGCTGCTCAAACAATGCGGAGAGCAGCCAAGTACGCAGGGGGTGCTTGTTTTGTCCTGGCTTTCTCCCCTACTCGCCCTCCTCTTCATCTTTCCCAACAAGCCAGGACCCAACATGTACTTTTTGTCCCAAATGGAGAGGACATTAGTGTCACAGGAGTACATTTATGAGGCTGTCTGGCTTGGGACGTAATAGGAGCTACAAGGAGTTTTATATATCAGATGAGTGGTCATCTCCGTTATAGAGACTAGTTGTGGGGTAGCCTGGGGCGAGTTCTGATTGCTTGGAATGGAGATCTCCCATCTCAGGAGAGAGAAACAAATGCCTTACAAATTGGTCACATCCCATTTAGCTCATATTAATTTACATCACTGACCCCCAGGGCTAATAGGCAATATTTTTCTTGCCTTTGTTTCTTCTTCCCATCCCCCAACTGACTTCCTCTTTTTCTTTCCTCTTTCATCCAATAGTGTTGGCCCCACTGTTTCTAGTTTGCTCAAATTTCATTTTCCTATTTATTTAATAACTGTTGCATTTGCCAACCCCCAGAACTTTCACAGTGTAACACCCGTGCTACCCGTGCCCCCTCGCAGCCTGCTTTCCATCAGCTTTGCCTAAATCAAGTTGCCGGATCAGTCCCGTGTGTTCACAGGATAATAATTTTCCCGAGCCAGACAAAATGGTGCAGAGAGTGTTGCTTTTTCTGCTTCAAAGGCTTCAGAGATTCCTTTAACCACAAAAATGAGAATAGAACATAATGGATACACAAGAGTCCCACAATGGCAATCTCCCTGCTGGAAATGTTCGTGAATTACCTGTAATTTACCTCAAAATGTACCATATGTTGGACTGCATGATGCACTTTTCCTTTTTTACTTAAATGGACTGCTATTCAGAATGCCTTTTTTTTTCCTTGACGTGGAAGTAGATGTTGAGAATAGGTTGGGGGTAAATGCCCCATAGAAGCTTCACAAATTAAAGCAGGCACATGTTATCATGTGAGTGCTTTGTAGAAGGGAAAGAAAACAGAATTAGGTGCCTTCCCCTCCTTAACACACCATCAGCCTCACAGGTCCGGGATGAGAAGATTAAAGACACTTTGGGATTGGAGAAGGCAATGAACCACTAATTCGCCAGTTCCCGTCATGCGTTTCCTGCAATGGGACAGAAATGACAGGCCCCTCCAGGGCTTGATTTATGTTGTCAGTGGACTTGAAGAGTGACTCTGCCACTTCAGAGGGAGGGGCCCACTTTCTGAGCGTGGAGGACATCTTTGCTTTCTGCAGTGTTCTGGACACGCAGAAAGCCACGTGCTCCCTCCATCGTGTTCACTGTGATACCTTATTAATGTGTATGTGGGTCAGAACGTCTGTGTCTTCCGATGAAATCATTTGAATAGTATCAGAATCTTAGGTTTCTCATCTCTCTGGATCTGAACAGATGCAAGGGGGAACTATAAACAATGGCAAACCTTATTTTCCACCCAGAGCCATGGCCTTGTCACTGGCTGTGGCACATCTGCGTGTTTGAAGGGAAATGTCATAATATTGCTAATCAATAGGAGGAGTGACAGGCTCATTTGTCAAAAACAAGCCAGCACTGCAGCTGTTGTGCCACTCCACGTCTTCCTCTTGGGCTTTGCAAAGGGAAGGCCAGGGAAGGGCTTGCTCTGGGTCTGGGGCAGCCCCCTCCTATGGCAAGGTCGGTCCAGAGCCTCTAGGTGAGAACAGTGGGGACCTCACGGCTGCCAGTGCACCCGGGAGGCCGAGCAGGATGGCAGGTGCTGGAGAAGAAGCATTGAGTTTCCAACAGTGGCATGGGAATGAAACCAGACATCCTGCAAGGGGGAAAGAATCTTCCGTATTGGGAAGTCTATTGACCTTTAATCTGGGGAGTGCTGCTGTGATGTATTTCTTGTAAACTGCAGATGTTTTTTGATGCTCCGCTGCTCAGAGGATGAGCAGGTCATCTCAAAGAAGGAGTGAAGTCAAGGGGTAGGATTGAGACTCAAACTTAATGACGATTTTCATCCTTGCTCTGCAGGAAAATGTAACCATCAGGCAGAACATGGAGGCAGGGCAGTCTGCACCCCTGGCTGGAGCTGTATCAGCTCTCTTGAGCTACTATAGACCTACAAGGGCCAGACTCACCACAGTCATATCCGTCATGATGGTGCCTGAGTGTGGGCTGGGGTGACAGGCCTGAAATGCCCTTTCCTACTCCACCAAAATAATTTTTAAATTAGGAAATTAATCTTAATCAACTTTTGAATCTCCAGTTTCACTTAGCTCAGAATATTCTTAGGCTTTTCATGCTTTTGGGGGTTCCCCCAAACTGGTAATTTTGTATAATTGGTTCTAGGGAGCAAAAGTTGGTGTTAACAAAGAAAACCTTTAAAAAATCCACATATTTTCTTGTCAATTTGTAATTTCCCCATTTACTTCTTCTTGCCCTTAAAGAGAGGTGTTATTCTAGAAAATGGCTCTTTTGCTCAAGGTACCCCTGGTCTTTGGCATTAGAAAGCAAATAATATCTAATTTAAGGACAAACGCAGTATTGATATTATATGCTTAGTTATACATCTTTCAGAAAAACGTGAACGCAAAAAATACATCAGGAGGGAATATCTTTTCCATTAATGATCCAATCTTGAGGTCAGGGACTGAGTATCCAAATTCAAAAATTATCAAAAAAATTGCTTAATTAAGTAAACAATCCTCTGGGCAAGAGATATGAACAGAACCTTCTCTGGTGAAGACAGACAAATGGCTTACAAGCATTTGAGGATATGAGTTTTAAACACTATAACACCATAGTATTAGAACACTATGCTTCCAAAGTAAAGCACCCTGATAAAACCATTCTAGGCACACAAAATTTGCAATTCCCCTGAAGGTACAAATATTGAGTAATAGGACTGATATTTGAAAACAATTAAAATACTCAGGCATATAGATATAGTTCTCTTCAAGGCAGTTTACATGGAAGACCAGTATAATCCTAGTGATGCTGCCTCTGCCAGAAATACTGCTGGGGAGTCTCTCTTTAGAATTCACAGTCAGAAGCACATTCTTGAATATCTTCAGTGGTGATAAGTTAGTGGTTTTAAGAGTAATCAGATTTATTTTTCACATCTACAAGTCAGTTCAGGAAAATTTGGGATTTAATCTGGTAATCAAAAGTAGGTTACTATGGTTTGGGCCAATGACAGGGTGGAGATGTGGTAATAAGGCTTATAGGACGATTCAGAAGATGATTTTAGAGGGCTAGCTGGGCTGTGATTTGCCAGGGCTGCTGCAGGGCAGCCTTCCAGGGTAGGGAACCGATGCTTATGCAGTTATTTTGTTCTGGCCCCTCCTGAGCTTTTGAGTTTACTTTGTTTTCTTCTCTTTTGAAGTAGGCAGTCATCCATGGGATGGGAACCCTTGTTTTGTGAATACATTCTGTAAGTTTGTTCAAACAAAACAAATCTTCATTGATATTGATACAATGAAAAAGCATAGACTCTGGAGCAGAAACAAGTGAACTTGACCCCCAGATTTGCCACTCACATCCTGTGAGATCTCAGAGCAGTCATATAAGCTTTCTGCGTGGCTCAGTTTCCTCATCTGTGGAATGGGTTGTGGTGGATTTCCAAGTTAAATCAGTTGGGATAATGTGTATAAAACACCCACAACACTGACGTATGGCAGATATTCTGTTCACATTAGTTCTTGCATCTGTTGCTTTCAGTTTTAGGGATAAGAGCTTTTGTCCAGAGGCAGGGATACAACAGTCAGTAATGACAATGTCAACCTGACAATGACCTAGGGGTGGAATAGAATGTGCTTAATGTTTATCTTGACTGTGAGATATCAAAGGAAAGGACACCATGGTTTGTTAAAATGTCTCTAAATGACTTTCCTTTCCTCATGAGTAGTTCGGGGCCCACTTATTTAAGGCTGTCAGTTGTTGTTTTTTTTTCCTTCTATCCCCTAACTACTGCTCATTCCTTTTCTGCTTCTTATTAATGAAGGCTCAAGGTGGCCTTGCTGAAGATCTCCAAGTGGAAAATAATTTCCAGGCAAATATTTCTTCCTACTCTGTCATAATCAGCTGTGTTAATCTTCAAAGGAAAATTTCCAAGATTATGGGGTACAGTGTGGTAGAAAATGGCAGAATGGATGCCAAGGAATGGTCCAGTTCTTCTTTTGGCACTCGTATTCTTCTTTGACTTGTCTTCACACTAGAAAAACTTCCTAAATCTCATTTTCTTCCAGATTATAGAAAATCGTAAATTAGTTTAACACAATTGAAGGCAACTTCTAGTTGTCTACTTGCATGTCAAGGCTGTTCCAATCCATAGGTCTTCTACTAGGTGACTGTTGGACACAATGACATTTATACCTGGGATAACCCCTGTGTCAGGGTTTGGTGTGGAAGGGGGGGACCATGAATGCAATGACAATAGACCTTTTCTATGACCTGAAGGAATATTCCAAAGTAGTCCTCCTCTCCCCAAGTGGAATTCTTACCCACAAGCAAACTCTACTGATGTGTCAATGCACTACTGAGAAAAGGCTTCTGAATTTTCTAAGACGTGAAATCTTCCAGATTGGGAAATGAATAAAAGTTGCCAATTTGTTTCATTCATATAACCCTGACCAACCAAGTGGTAAGCATTGTGTTGTCAAACACTGGATCACTGGATATAGTGATTGGCTACATCTAATTGACTTAGGGGGAAAAGGTGGGTGATCTAGCATTCTGTGTACTAAGTATGAGAAAAAATATCTTTTGAGGTTAAAACTATATGTGTATAGAAGGCAGTGGCATGATACACTGGACAAACACACATGCACATCAACTTGGGAGCCAGACAAACCTTGTCTGCATTATTGTGCAACAAGTCATTATCCGAGCCTCAGTTCCTTTCTCTGCATTTTAGGAAAATAATATCCACCTATAAATGAATAGCCAGTCTATCTTCTTCTGGACACTAGGTTTCCTTTCAGTACTTTTTTTTTTCTTTGAACCCACCACCTCCAGTATATGGGGCTGGCACTAGGACACTAGGTTTCCTACGTTGTAATAATCAGCCTTTCCCCTAGCATGTCGGGCAAAATGTGGGAAATGATGAGGCTGTATTAAAACAGTACATGCAAGTTTACAGAGTTTGAAAAAGATCTGTTACATTTATAGAGTCTGCTGTTACAAAAGGCAGTTGGTTAAAACCAGCAGAACTAACAAGTTATAACATTTTACAAGGATCTACTGTTATTTGGAAACATGTAGCTTGCTGAAGAAAACTTGAAAATTGGGGTCTGTATTTGTTTTATTTTTAGATGGGAACATTCCCTAGGCTGGATATGGTGGCTCAGGCCAGTAATCTTAGCACTTTGGGAAGCCAAGGCAGGAGGATCCCCTAAGGCCAGGAGTTTAAGACCAGCCTGGTCAAAATAGCAAGACGTGATCTCTACAAAAAATAGAAAAATTAGCCAGGTGTAATGGCACAAAGCTGTAGTCCCAGCTACTGGGGAGGCTGCCGTAGCAGAATCACCAGAGCCCAGGAGTTTGAGGCTGCTGTGAGCTATGATGCTGCTGGGGTTGCTGTACTCTCACTGTGGGCAACAGAGTGAGAACCTGTGTCAAAAAAAAAAAAAGATTTCCTAAACCATTTTCACTAGAAGACTTTTAAAGAATTAAGTTGAACTGGAAAAAGAAAATGGACTGGGAATGAGAGAAACATAGGTTTAGCCCCAGGCTTTGGTCCTTTCTATTAGGGAGACCAGGGCTTGGTACTATTAAATTGATTGCTGGGGCTTCCTTATTATTATTTGTATAAATGCTGATCCCCAAGGCAAATGGAGCAGTGACCCTGAGGTCAGCTAGGGGGCTGGAGTTCTTCTTAGAAGAATATCTATTTTCCTTCAACCCCTGTGTGTTCTTATTCCAAGCCACTCCCTAACTATAGGATCCCACAGCTGTTCAGACTACCCTGCCCACTGCCACGGAGAAGCACCCCTACCCAGTGCTGAGGAGGTGAAATGTAAGTCCTCTGATCTGACTTCACCCTAACATGCCTCTACCCTTTATCCAGCTATCAAAAGACTTTGCCACCAGTGTCCAAACTTTGTTGTACATTCTCATCACTTACAGATCTTTTATGAGATCTTTTAATTGGTACACCCCTTACCAATTAGGTCAGATATCTGGGAGTAGGGGGTGGGCATTGGTAATTTTTAAAGAGCCACAGGTGATTCTAATATGCAGCAATGTTTCAAACCATTGTATTGGACTTTACAAACTTCAAGAGGCTCATGAATGTATTTAAAGCATCTGGAGTATGGTTGGTGTTTAAGAAGTGATTAACTTCTTTTTCTGTTCGTAAGGAAGTTTGGCGATAATGATAATAATGACAATGACAATAACAATAGAAAGCCCTTGGGGCATTGCAGTTTATTCTTGTACATCTGCTGTTCGCTCTAACCCTCACTGTTCTCCCATGAGATGAACATGAGTACAAGAGTATTATCTTTTCCATCTTACGAGTGAGGAAACTGAGGCTTGGAAAGGGTAAGTGAGCTCACTACAGAGCCTGGCCCAGAGCTGGGTCTTTAGAAAGATGTGCAGTGCTCTTCTCACTATTCAGTATTGCCTCTGGGTTCCAGGAGCTTCCATCTGGTGGGGGAAGATGCAGCCATTTATATAATTTATATAAATGTTGAGATGCACCTTAGGTTAAACATTGCATATTACTAATTATAATCAGTTAAGCGCATATTCAGAAAGTGAACTGGGGATCCACACCCACTGTCAGCCTCTTAGTGAGGCAGCTGGTTGGAGAGATGGCAGGGCCTCCTCCTCCCTGAACCCAGCCCAGGCAGCAGACATGCTGACCTCCCCGTGCAGACATAGCACAGCAAACTGAGCAGATCAGAGCCCAGACCTGGCCTGCGGGAGCCTGACCTCTGGGGCGGTAGGTCCAAAGAGCCAAGTCCCTGCCTTCTCCTTAGATCCAGATCCATGCAGCTTGGTGTATGGTTAACCCCGCCTCGCCCCACACTTGAAGCCAGAAGAGTGCTCTGCCAGATGGAGTCTGAGAAACTAAGCTAAAGCCGCTCAGCTGACCTAGTCTGCTCGGTTCACATTCTTTCCCACACCCCCATGATTATCTAATTAAAGTTTCACCATGATTATGAGGAGGTTTATCTCAAGAGACTCTGAGGCAGCAGTCTCACAGAGACAATTGGTATTGTGATATTGGTGGGGTAAAGGTTCCTTTGAGGACATGATGTTTTCTTTGATGATTCTCTTGGATATTTTGTTAAAGTGAAAATTACCTTTATGTTGTTTAAACATTTTCCATTGTTAGAATGAAGCCTACTTTGATGTGTTCTGTCAGATAACGTTAAATTTTTCTAGATTTGTTTCCTCGTATTCCCATTATAAAAGTCAATAGAACTGTTACTGAGGCAGAACAGAATCGAGAGGCTATTCTTGCTGTCCTCCGGAACTGCTGCCGTCTGATAATAAAGCTTGTTCGGACCCGAACTCTGCTGGACGGTGACAGGTGGCCAGATCCTCTTTGTCTGGTAATAGTCAGATCAGTCTTTCTCCTTCCTTTGGGGAGGGGAAACTGTGTGAGGGTTTAGAGAACGACTAGAAGGGTTGGTTTTGTACCATTTGCTCCCTTGCAGGAGGAAATGGAGTCAAGTACACATGAAGATAGGGACATAGAGCTCCTCCTGCCTCAAATGCTGCTCTGCAAATGACCTGGGGAGTAGGAGCTGGGAGCATGAAACCATGAAGACAGCTGTGGACAGGGGGGCTTCAGGAAGGGTTAAGAGTTGACACGGGTCTTCAAGAAGCAGCAGGGGGTGAACAAGTAAAATCATGAAAATTCCGTTTCATGGAATATCTTCTGATTCCCTGAGCCAGGGTGCACATAGTGGTTTTTAGAATCACAGGAATTGGTTCTGATCTGACGAACAGATTACTGGGTAAGTAGACCCTGCTGCCAACCCCTTTTCGGGGTGTCCAGGTAGCCCAGGGCCCCACTGTCACGCAGCAGGTGTGTGCTCTTGCTGAGCCACGCTGGCTAAACACACCCTTTTGATAAATGCAACTTTTCACTTGTTTTTGAAATGTACACTAGAGTGAATTTTACAACTTTCAAGAGAAGAATTCATTGTATCACCATGTACCAGGACATCACAATGCTGCCTTTAAAAGAAACAAAGCACGGATTGCAGTCTGAGCCCTGATATGTTTAACTGTGTGACTTCCGACATGTTACATGTCCCCTCCACAGCATAATTTATTCCAGTAACGGGAGGATAATAGTCACATCTATTTCAAGGGGTTGGTCTGAGATTGAAGGGAGCTAATGCCCACATATGAAGAGCCCGGCTTCTGAGGAACACTATGTGCTTAATAAACACAGTCACAGTGGTTATTTTATTAGGATTCCCAGGACTCTGAAATTCACTGGCCTATGGAGATGCCTCTCAACGGTTATCAGGACGAGAACTGCTTAATGATCAAAAAACTTATTTTGCTTTATTTTTGTCAGTTTTGGATCTCAGATTTCTTTTTTTCTTTTTTTTGACCTCTAAGAGATTTGTCACCTTGAATGAGAAACCGAAGCAAGTCTTTCCCCCTTTATTAACATTCCATCCATCTTTCAAGTCCCATTTCAAATTCCATTTGGGGAAATTAGGGAACACTTAATGGAGGAGCTGGTATTCGTCCCTTCCTCTCAGCTCCCACAGGTCTTTATAATTTTATTACTGCATTTGTCATATTCTACCCTGTGCTGTAGTTACCTGCCATCTGTCACTTTCCCCACTCAGTAACTTTCCTGAGGGGAGGAGCAATAGTCCTTTCAACTTGGAATCCTTCCCAGCACAGAGCAGAGCGCCTGGCACACAGTACATGCTCAGTAAATAATTATTGAATTGCTTTCAAAAAGCAATTTTTTAAAAAAGGCTGCTTTATGATCATTCACCTTCCCATTTGTCCATTGACTTTTCTAACTGGGAAGGATAATTTGGGGGGTTGCTATGAACCAAGCCCAAGCTCCATGAACTAAGATGGATACAATGATTATCATTTTTAGATCTTTGGTACCATTCCTCACTGAGATGGAAAATACAGAGCAATAAAATACTGGGGAAACTATAGGTAACTACATTTGTGGGCCCTCACCCCACTATTGTACTAGCACGTGACCTTGAACAAGCTTGGAGACTCTCTGGGCCTCAGCGTCCATATTTATAATAAAAGTGAAGATCTTTGTCTTTTACTTAAAAATTCCTATGATTCCTGGCTTTTATATTTAGATATAAAGAATTGTGCTGTTGTTCTTTATACTTCTGTTCCCTCAAAACAGTAAGTTGAGTAAGTGAGAGGTTTTTAGGTATTTTTGTTTTCTTTTTATTACTACTATATTCCTAGAACCTAGAACAGGATCTGGCTCATGGTAGTGGCCCCCAATTTCTTGTTGAATAAATAAATGAACAAATAAATACATGTAGATACCATTTAGGAATGTCATGATACACCGCTTAGGAATAATTATAGTCCTGGCCTTCCAAAATTCCTTATTCCTGGGAGACAAACTAAGGCAAAATGTACACAGAGGAGGCAGATATGGAAAATGAGATCTGAGCTCTGCTTGGCCTTTTTCTACATTTAACTTACATCTATGCCAGTGCAATTAATATTTTGTATGGAACAACTCTCTATTATACAGAGGAGTCCCATATAATGTGCCCAGTAAATGGTAGCACTACCCTCAGTTGTTAGTGCCAAACCCCAATCCCCCCTAAAAACAAGTACAGTAGAACATCTGTAAGGTTACCACCCAAGGGACTGTAAGAAACTGGTCACCATGCGGGGGTGGTTAACATAAGGAACTAGGCCTACTGTACTGATATGTATATGTGGTGCATGAAAATTACATCAACTTAAGGAGTGGTCAATGTAGGGAGGTGGCCAGCTATGGAGGTTCTACTGCATTTCTGTATGCTCCCTGGAGCAGTCACAGCTCCTCACTGAGAACCACTCATCTGTTATGATGGTTGGTTTAGCCTACACATGGAGATCACTGCACACTTTTCAATCTTCACTGCAAGAATTTATATTTTTTTATATAAAATTAAAATCACTATAATTTTATTTTATAGTATCAACCCTCATCCTTCCTGTTGCATGATAAGCCAGGTAAAAGTTGTGGCCTTGTGGAAAGTTCTGCCCTTTGTTCACTGTGAGGACAGAAACCCCAAAAGGAACTTGGGGGTTCCCAAGGTCCCACTCCCATTTCCTGGGGAGACAATGACCAAAGCCAAAGCCGTTGGCTGTGAAGGAGCTGCCGGGGAGTTGATACAGAATTGCCATGTATATCAGATCGATATTAACTTTGAAATCTCTACAACCTATGCCCTGGAAGCCTTGACTGATGCAGCATTGTTGACCAATTTTAAGCTCACATTTTCCTGATATTGATGATCCTTTGTTCGCCCTGTCCCATTTTGGTTCCAAGCTTTGTGGACCTCACCTCACACCTTACGCCATCCCAGTGGGACCTGATATGTTAGGAGTTGACACTTCCTCTTCCCTAATCTTTCTGTTTCTGCCATGTAGAGGGAGCTTTGCTGGTGTGACACTCCGATCAGCTCCACAGGGGAGGTCTGCAATGGCCCAGATGCCCCTGTGAATGCTGGATAATTACTTTCAATTCTGAATGACGGTGTCTAAATCAGTGTTAGGAAGCTCACTCGCCACTGACACAGGCCACATATTCTCCAACATCTGCTTTATCAATAATTAAAGTGATATTTTGGTCATTTTGTGTTTTACCTTTTTTGTTGTTGTTATTTTTCACATGGCTCAGAATTTAGGAGAATACAGGAGTCCTCAAACCTGAGCTCCAGACTTGAGGCTTGATTCTCCAGAGACAGCATCCATAAACAGTGTAAGATGTATAGCAGTGTAGGATCGTCAATGCCAAAGAATTCTACCTCATCCTAGCGTAGTGTTGGTTGAGGATACAGGTTTAATTCCATAGTGATGGCTTGGCAAAGTTAAAATACAAGCTGCTATGGTGCTAGCCCTCAATGATGTGCACAGGGCTCCTGGATCCCCTATTTCATCGCTCCATCATCCACAGGGAATTATCCTCATATGCATGGTCCTAAATGGCTTGCTACCAGGTTCACTGTTTTAGCAGGCAAGAAACAGGAAGGAGAATGGGAAAGTATGGGTTTGTTCTTTTTTTTAAGGGGACAGCATGGAAGTTGTCCCCATCATTTCCATTTACATCTTATTATACAGAAATCAGTCATATGGCCACACTAGTTGCAGGAAGTGTAAAAATGTAGCTTTTACTTTCAGAGACCTTGGACTCAAGATACAATTAAATGACTGTGGAGGAAGGAGCAAGGATATTGATTGGAGATGTGTGGCTGTTTCTGCCACAGTGCCTCTGACTTGAACATCTGGATCAAGCCTTAAATGCCCTGCTGATCTAGGGAGTCCCCCACTCTTTCCAGAATTGAGGAGATGACCTTGCTAACTACAGAGATAACCGAGAGACTTCCCTGGAACCCCGATGCCCATCTTTAAGTGATTGCATTCCCTAGAGCTTTTAAATTACCTTTCTTTCTTTTTTCTTTTTTTTTCCCTGGGTGGTCATGATTTTAACTACCATCTGGAAGCTGATCACTCTAATTTGACCCCTCTTTCTTGCTAAATCTCCCTCACTTAGGTTCTCTTGTAGTTTAGATCAAGATTTCACAATAGTGCGGAAACTAGAGAGAAGTAAATGAGGAAGGAGCCTCTGGGGAGTCGAATTAAGGAAACAGTCACACCCAGGGGCCTGCGGATGACTGGCTCCATGGCCACGCCTCTAATCCCCGTCCTCATTAGCGCTCCCCTCAGGCTACTGAAATAATCTCTTTCCTCCTTCTTGTTTTTAGACTTTGGGGTTATGTAGTCTGTCTCCATGCTTTTGCTAAAACTCAGATTTGAGCTCATATTTCCCAAGTTTTAAAAGAAAAAAAAAATCCCTCACTCAACTGTGTATAGCTTATAGAATCAAATTCAAAGTCCTTGGCTTGGCAGACAGGCCTTTCTTCATACCCTCCTGGCCATAAATAGTCATACCATCCCTCTGCCTCTCACCAGTGTTCATTTGCCTTGGGTGTTCTGGTTCCTCTTTGCCAGGGAGACAGTCTCCTCTTTATCTAGACGACTCCTGTACATCCTTTAAGGACTCTTTCAATGTCACTTCCTTCATGAAGCCTTCTCTGATTTTTCCAGGCCAAATTACTCTTCCCATAGGTTTTTGTTCATATCTCTGTTATGATCTTTATGATATTGTATTGTTTATATATGTTTCCTCTGGGAGACTTTGAGAGTCTTATTTAGTGATAAGAGAGGATGTCTTATTTAGCTCTATACCCCTTGTCTGTTCTAGTAGACTACAATGTAGGAGTGATCAAGAAAGGCTTACTGATTGAAAGGATAAACAACTAATTCCCCAATTAAGGAATCTATGAAAATAAACCGCAAGAGAACTGGGTGGATGTACTTTTATGTCTAAAAGTTTAGTCATGTCCATCCTGTAGCTGCCTGTATGTGAATGTAATAATCTAGTAAGTTCGGTTAGTAGAGAGCCTTGATTTAAATTCAAGTCCAGAAGCTTCCTCTGCTTATTGGCTTCCTTGTCTTGCTTTTGGTCATGCTAGACCACCTTGCCAGTATTACACAGATGCTAAAATTTTTCCTGGAACCTCAGTGATTCACCAAGAGTACAAACCATTCTGCAGGGCTCACACTAAAGAAGAAAAATAAACTTTAAAAACAGTTTCTAGTACAAATAACATAGACAACCCTGACAAAGATATTAAAACACTAATTTTTCTTAATTTGGAAAGAGAGATTTATTTCTCATTAAAACATGAATTATTCACCACCCTGGTCTGTGCTGAGGAGTCAGATATTTATAGGCAAGAGAAGAGATGATTCATAGCATGATTTCTGGGAGACCATGGTGCCTGGCACTTCCCTGCACCCCCAGGCATTTGCAGTAACACACAGGAGCCATTTCTCTGTCTTTGCACCTACCTCCTTCTCACCCAGAATGAAAATTGTTTGCTTAGCAAAAAAGGTGGGCTCAGCCAACAGGAGACATTGGATTGTGCTTCCTTAAGATCTACATTGTTATAGGGAAAAGACAGGCGGGGTGGGGTGGCTCATGCCTATAATCCCAGCACTCTGCAGGTGGATCACCTGAGCTCAGGAGTTTGAGACCAGCTTGAGCAAGAGCAAGACCTTTATCTCTACCCAAAATGGAAAAACTAGCCAGGCACTGTGGCAGGGACCTATAGTCCCAGGTACTCAGGAAGCTGAGGCCAGAAGATTCCTTGAGCCCAGGAGTTTGAGGATGTTGTGAACTATGACACCACAGCACTCTCCCCAGGGCATTAGAGTGAGACTCTGGCTCAATAAATGAATGAATGAATGAATTAAATAAAGTAAAATAAAATAAAATAAAACAAACACACACACTTAGCGAAAAGACAGCAAAGCCCTGCCAGGGATTCCAAGGACGATCATAAGACTGGTCTAGCCCCGCCCTCTGAGACCCTTAGTCATGGATGCAGTGTGATGGAATGCAATGTGGCAGAGAGGCTCGGGTTACTTGTATGTGGTACTAGTAGGTTTTCTTTCCTCTAACTCGGGACATCTGTAATTTTTACACTGTCACAGAACAAATGGAACTGTAACTAATATTATGCAATTTATAGAGCTGATTTCACATAATTTTCACAGTTGGTTAACATCTATGACAGTTAAAAGGATTTTTTTGCCCTGCTCTGAGATTAATGGGCTGAGATGGAACTTGCCTACCCACAGTGCTAGGTTTGCTTTCCCAAAGGCCACTCCTCCACCGACCCATCTCACAGATGAGGAAGCTGAGGCTGCCAAAAGTTGAGTGACTTGTCCAGGGTCACACAGCTGGCTTCTAGCAGAGTAAGAACCAAACCTGAGTCCCACAAGCCTTGGTCATAAGCACTTTGATTTGGATTGCTGCCATTTTGCATGAAAAGTGATGTGATGCCTGGTTTTTCTCTCTTTCTTAAATGAAACGAAAATACCACTCTTCTTTCCGTGCCATTACACACTACCCGTTTTGAGTTATAGGCACACACACAGTAGAAAGGAAGAGTTGGGGGAATCTCTGTTTATTGTATACAGACACATGGCAACCCTTTCCATCTACTTCCTTGAGTGTCAGCCCCCTGAATTTTATTTGGTGGGCTAGAGCCTATCCTAGGAAGGGCAAGAAACTTTCATCTTTTCCTCTAGAAAATTGTAACCAAAAATAACAGGAATGTGTCCCCCAAACCCACCTCTCACCAATCACACTGAGCTCCTTCCTCTCATTTTACAACATGGCCCTCTCCAAACATAAAATCGCGAGGTGTCTTACATCGGCTTCCCTAGAAGCAGAGCATGAGATGCTGGTTCTTGATCAACAGATTGACAGAGAATCAAGGTCTCGAAAGAAGCTGGTAAGAAGGGATACAGGGCAAGTCAAAGTGCGGTCTCTGTTGTGTTCTTGTCTCAGCCTGATCCCATAGGAAAACTGGAATATGAATGGTTGATCTATTGCTTTGAGGAAAGGGGTCTAGGTTTCATGCAGGTGTGTGGTCATGCTTTGGTGATAGGCCCTCTCAGGAGGGATGGTACAGAACCTCCCGGGCACCTCTGAGCTCTGCCATCCAGGTGGCTCTGGGTAACCTCTGGACCCCCACAAGGTACAGTGTCAGCTCTTAGCAGCCAATTTGCACAGCAGCTGGGGGGGCGGTGAGTGTACCAGTGAAGGGACCCAAGCAGGCCACCAAGAGCATGTACAGAACATTGTTGTATTTCAATGACACAGAAAAGAAAAAAAAAAAAGAAAGAAAACCTCAAACTGCCCGTAATATAACACAAAAGAAGAAATCAGACTTTATTATAATAAAGCATAATTCACAGTTCTGTTTATCCTGTGATGGCATAAAAGACATAAACGAGGCATTAAAAACAAAGGAAAACCATAAACACCTCTGATGGAGGGATTTATTAGAACCATGTCTGATTGGGAAATACTTAAGGGCCTCACAGAACTAGCACATCAGGGTAAAAACTGAAAATTTACTGTGGAGAGCCCTTAACTTTGGGATTCCCCAGCTTCTTGCTTCTGCAGTTCCTTTCTGCAATGATTCCAATGCTCCTGCTTTTGACTTGTGACCTGGGAAAGGGCAATTTGGCATTCAGGGCCCAAGAAAAGAAAGCTATTCCTTTAGAACTGGTGATTAAAGGAAGAACCTGATCAAAGCCATCTTGCCTCAACAAAGTCATATCTTAGGGTGGCTTTGGCTGCCTGTCAAGATAGGAAATCAACACCAGACCTCTGCCACTGTGCTACACTGTCGTATGTAAAGAACTGTACTGGTCATCTTCTACATGTGCACTCAATCCTCAACCCTCCATTTCAAGTTGAAAATGGTAGAGATAAGCAATATTGACTTAAGACAGTGGGTCCAGACAATGTTGACACATACCAGTGCTCAGATTAAGCAGTAACTCTGTGGTGTTCTTCCCCTCCCTTAAGTAGGGAATATTTACTCCACAGGTTTGTTATAAAAATTATAATGTATAATAATTATTAATAAGATAAACCTTTGACTTACATGTGCCAAAAATGTAGCTTATTTTTTTTCCTCTTTTACTAAAAAACAGACTTCCTCATGAGCCCCTATTCCTGCTGGGGAGGAAGGAGGGCATGGGGATGAATTAATGGTTACTTGGACCCCTTTGGCTTAGGGCCAGTGCTGCTCTCTCCTCTTGTGGGGCATCTATCTTACAGCCTCAGACAGTTGAGGTGTGACACCAGGGCTGGATGTCAATGGCTCTGTTTTAGGAAAAGGTGAGGGGTTATTCAATAAAGAAGCATCCCCAAAATTCCAAACAAAATTCAAATATATATATATATGTGTGTGTGTGTGTGTGTGTATCATCTATTCAGTTGATTAAAAAGAAAATGTTCCCTAAGAGAGTGGGAAAGCAAAGAGATGAGCCTCCTAATTTAGTTAGTGTGGCTTTTCTTTGACCCAATTCTCTTACATGTTGGATGAATTTCTTTGGCAAATCGAATAATTTTCACAAGTCAATTACGTACATTCCCTCAGCCTGTTTGAGTGTAATGAAATAGCTTAATAGAATAAAACAATAACCCCAAGATGATGATGTTGGCCATTATTAAGTATAACAATAGGAATTAATTATGACAGCAGAAGGGGTAATTGATGACTTGGTAAATGAATTCTAAAACTCTCTCTTTTGTGACTTTGGAGACATTTTAAGAACTATGCGGCTTTCTAAATGCTTTTGAACAGGATTATTAATAACATATTTTTCTTAATTCTTTACATTTGTTTAGTCCTTTATAATGCACTGTCATGTACAGAATCTCGTTTTTAACAGAACCAACCTTTCAGCTTGCTATGTACCAGGCCGTGCTCAGCGTTTCACACATACAAATTCACTTGATCCCCCTGCATTGATTCTCTACTCTGTGATTCAGGTTGCTCTTTTACAAATGAGGAAAGTGAGGCTTAGAGAGCATCAGCAACTTATGCGAGGTCCCCCAGCTAAGGAGTGGCAGAGCAGGGATTTGGCTCTGATCTTCACTTTACTGTCTGAGTCACTGCTTTTAACCGTGACACTGTTCTACCCACCTCTCATTTCAGTCTTACAAAGGCCCTGAAAAGTGGGAATGTTCAGTTCTGTTTTCCTGAGGGTAAAATATTCTCTGAAACAGAAATTATTTGCCCAAATTGTACATCTAGTCGGTCAGCACCAGAGCCAGAATCAAGCCTTTGTCTTCTACCCTCAAAGCAGTCTGCTCTCTGCTATGTCCTTATGAAGCAATCCATTCTTTCACTCAAGAAGTATATAGTATTTCTACAGCTCCAGAGCGCTAAAGAAAAAATAATATAATCCTATTATTTCCTTTTGGAAAAAAATTGGGCACAATTTTTGGGGACTGGTGGAAACCCTAGTATGTAATTCTTAATTGGAGACACTGTTAATTTAGGAACATAGACTCATAGACTGCTTGGATGACAGGGACCATATTATTTCTTACTAATTTTTAAATTTTCTGTGCATCAGAGTCCCTGGGGAACTTGTAATTAATGCAGGGTCTGAGGCCAGGCTCAGGGATCTGAATTTTTAACCGACAGGCCCAGGTAATGAATGCTCATTTTTTTAGTGGTGGAATGCAGGCCTAGAGGAGTCACTTGCCTTGCTCAGATACACCAAGATGCTAGAAAACTTGAGACCCTAAGGCTGACACGGCTTTAAGGGTACTTTGCTTTGTTCATAAGATGACATGTTTTATTTATGAAATTCAGAAATTAATTTAGTCTCATACAAGTTACAAACTCACTAATGCAATTTATTGAGTTAAAATTTTCTTGTAAATGGAGCTAAGGGCTACTGAATCTTAAGGAACCAAACATTACTGAGGTTTTGCAAACTTAGTGAATGTAAGTAGCAGCATTTACACTCCCCCAGAACTTAGTTTGATTAATTATATCAACCCTAATGTATGAAATCAAACATATGCAAAATTACTTTAAAGAGACAGAAGGGCTATCTGGGGACCTAGAGAGAGAGAGAGATGATAGCCAAATTAATAGCATTAGCCCAAAATATATCAACACAAGGAAGGTGTCTGTACAAAACAAAAAAATGGGAAATGGAGAGGCAGAATGGCTTGAGGTACCCAGAATTATCAGGGGAACAGGATACCCTGACTCTGTTCCACTGAAGGTCGTGCTGTTGAACCTTTCCAGAGTGTCTGCCCAGCCCAAGACCCTGTTCTCTGAGCCTTCTCCTGCCCACCACACCACAGGGATTGGTCCCACAAACCATACACCACTGTGCCCCTCATGCCTTAAAGAGAATCCCCAGAGAACAGAAGATACATCCTTTGCCATTTGGGGGACTCAGACACTGGTTTCTGAATCACACCTGAGAAATCTAAAGTGCATGAGCTTAACTAAAGAGGTGGATGTGTGTGTCAGCAGAATTAATGAGTGTAGCATGAAAGTGACAGCCCTCTCAGGACTCTTAGGGGACAGGTTTGCAAGGAACATTTCCCAGGCCAGACATGGACCTTGTTCAGGGAAAGCCAGGGCAGGCTTGTCTTGTACCCAGTCTAAATAGGGCTGCCTTGCCAATAACAATGTCCATATGGCTTGTTCTGGATTCCCACCATAACTCAAAAGAGAAACTTTCACAATGTCTGGAATCCTTTATGTCCTGCAGATGAAGGAGGAGGATGTCCTCAAATTCCTTGGAGCAGAAACCCACTTAGGTGGCACTAGCCTTGACCTCCACATGGAGCAGGACATCTACTAAAGGAACAGTGATGGCATCTACACCATAAATTTGAAGAGGACCTGAGAGAAGCTTCTGTTGGTAGCTTGGGCCATTAATGCCATTGAAAACCCTGTTGATGTCAGTGTCACATCCCCCAGGAATACTGGCCAGGAGCTGTGCTGACCCTTGGTGCTGCCACAGTAGCTACTCCTATGCTAGGTGCTTCACTCCTGGAACCTTCACCAACCAGGTCCAGGCAGCATTCTGGGCTGTGTGTCCTGGTAGTTACTGATCCCAGGGCTGACCACCAGTCTCTCATAGAGGCACCTTATGTTAACCTGCCTACTGCAGCTCTGTGTCACACAGATTCTCTCTGCG
This sequence comes from Galagoides demidoff, assembly GCA_963574575.1. Classification (NCBI taxonomy): domain Eukaryota; kingdom Metazoa; phylum Chordata; class Mammalia; order Primates; family Galagidae; genus Galagoides; species Galagoides demidoff. The sequence continues at coordinate 28,494 of CAUYQV010119116.1, forward strand.
TTATGTGGACATCACCATCCCATGTAACAACAAGGGAGCTCACTCAGTAGGTCTGATGTGGTGGATGCTGGCCTGGGAAGCTCTCCACATACGTGGCACCATCTCCTGTAAACACCTGGGGCAGGTCATGCCTGATCTCTACTATACCAATGGTTCTTAATCTTCCTAATGCTGCAGCCCTTTAATACAGTTCCTATGGGTCGTAACTCACAGGTTGAGAACCACTGACCTATGCAGAGATCCTGAAGAGATTGAAAAGGAAGAGCAGGCTGCTGCTGAGAAAGCTGTCACCAGGAGGCATTTCAGGGGGAACAGACTGCTCCAGCTGCTGAGATTATTGCTACTCAGCCAGAGGTCGCAGACTGGTCTGAAGGCTGCAGGTGCCCTCTGTGCCTGCTCAGCAGTCCCCCACTGAAGGCTGGAGTGCCCAAAGTGCCACGGAGACTGGGCTGCCACTCCCCCTGCTCAGGCCTCTGAATGGGTGGAAACAACCACTGAATAGTCTTCAGCTATTCTTCCACTAGCTCTTAAACAAGATGGAAATAAGGTGGGCAGAAAATAAACCTCAGTTTCTAAAAATAAATAGGGCTGCCTTAGGGCATGAAGGGAAAGAAACTGGAGGTAGATTGTCAGACACAGCATTAGCTTGCTGGGCTGCCATTGATTGCAAAGTTCTACAAGCTGGACGGCTTAAAACAATAGAAATATATTCTCTCCCATTTCTGGAAACTCAAAGTCTGCAGTCAAGGTGTTGGCTGGATCACACTCCCTCTGAGGGCTCTAAGGATTGATGTTTCTTTGTCTTTTCCAGCTTTTGGTAGCTGCAGGCAGGTAACTCTGCCCTCTGCCTCCTTCTTCACATGGTCATCTTCCCTGTAGGTCTCTGCATCCAAATTCCCCTCTCCTTATAAGGATGCCAATTACACTGGGTTGGGGGCCCACCCAACTCCAATATGACTTCATTGTAACTTACCTAATTACATCTGCCATGATTCTAATTTAAAATAAGGTCACATTCTGAGGTTCAGGACCCTATCCCCACCCCCAATGGAGGAGGAGCACTGTTCTACCCATAGCATGACAGATGCCTTGGCACTATCACAGGGCTCTTTAGCAGCAGGCAGAATAGAGACACATGTGTATATATCTTTTTTTAAAGGGGAACTGAACAAAGATGGAATGCCCCTTCCTTCCCTCTGTGTGTGATGGCAGGGAGCTGTTACTCCCACCCAGGTGAAAAAACAATGGATGTGCTGGAGAACCACGCTGCAGACCAGTCCAGGGAGATGTGCTGTTGCCCTCACCTCTCCTTGCTCTTCCTATTCCAACCCTGCAGGGTCAAACCTGCTACTCCCAGGTGTCGCAGGCAGGTGGAACATTGTTCTGTGTTCTCTCCTTGAGTCTGATGTGACTGCAGGCTTCATGCTTATAAGTAGGCGAGGCTGGGATAGGGACAAAGCTTCAGAGACAGGACGGGTTAGTACGTGCCACTGCACTCTTACTGAACTGAGACTGTGCGTTTCTACTTGGACTGATTGTGGGACTTCTGTTTATTACATAGAGTGACTAAAGGTGTTTGGCCTTTCTGAATTTTCATCAAGGACAAGGGAAGGACCAGACTCACAGAATCCGCACTTAAAGTGATATAGGAGAAAAAAAGATAAAGGCACTTGATGCCTGCAACTAATGAGCCTCCCCTGCTTAGTGGAATAATCCCACATGTTTCGTATTCAGATTATTAACTTTACATTTCAACATAGCTTTTGCTTTCCTACGAGCTTGGGTTAATGTTCATCTGTACCCAGTTATCGCGACTATATTGGATACATTGGCAAAAAGCTGCTTTCATTTAGTTTGGTTTATCTTTGGTCTGCAAAACTGAGGAGGAATCCCAATAAATAATGACTCATCTGGTAACAGGCTCTGTATTTCAGCGACTTGCTAGTAAGTCTTGCCTACGCTGCAGTTCACTTCTTGGAATCCCAGCACCGAGTAGGTACATATTTTGTTCACTTTTCCTCAGACCTTTCCTGAGCACCCACCTTGTGCTGTGTGCTGCTCTGGGTTTGGTGGAGAGCAAAACTGTCATTGTCCCTGCCCACACGGATGGAATATTCCAGTAACATTAAGTGTAGCTAGGTAAAATATAAGTCAAGGGATGGTATGTGAACAAGAGAATAAAACAAAAGGATTTTGGACTCAGCATCCTCTATCAAGTGAAGCAGATGGGAAGAATATTCTATATGAAAAGAAGTTGAAAACTCCTAAAGACAGGAACACAAAAACCACTCACCTTGTCAAATGCAATATTTTCATATGCTATCATTTCTAGAAAGAAATGCTTGCTTTTTAATATTTTCCTGGTTTTCTGAAATCTAACCACGCGCTCAGATTAAGATGAATTCTAACTTTTGCACATGAGTTAATTTCTTATTGTTCTTACTCTGGTTTCAAAAGTAATAGATGTTAATTACACAGAACTAGTAAAACCTGGGAAATTATAAAGAAAATAAAAGTCATCTCTAATCCCACTCTAGTTTATTTCTTGATATGTCATATTTCCAAATTCTTACCCTCAGGGACAATGAATGAAAATGGATTAGAGAGAAAATTAGCAGGGGCTGTGCTTAGGCAGAATTTTTCCTATTCCATAGCATGAGATACTGGAGTTTGGGGGTGGGGGGATGTTCGACGTGCTCTGCCACCTGTTGGCTGTGTGCTGATCTTGTGAGGACTTTTTTTGTTTATCTGTGGTGTTGGATATCATGAAAAGTATGCATGAACCTTTTTTTATTTCTTACCATAATCATTCTTTAATTGACATTTGTGTATTTAATGTGTGGCCAAATCAACTCTTTTTCTTCCAATGTGTAGCAGAGGAAAAAAAAAAAAGGCTGGACACCCCTGGCTAGAGCCTCTGGTTCAAGTTTCTGACCTTTGGATGTTTACACTGTGCTGCGTATGCAAATACCTGTTCAATCACCTGGCACCATGCAGATACACTGCTACTAGTCTATTCTTTTGTACTTCGAATCATCACACAGGAAGGCAAAATTGACTCCGGTGTTTTTCAGGCCCAAACAAAAGTAAAAATTACTAAAGATCAAAATGATTCTCTGCAGACTTCAGGAACAAAAAATGGTGGGAGGAGAGTGTCAAACCATCACGCAACTGCCCAGAGGCAGCTTGAGAAACTGAAAATTCAGAGCAGCAGTTTGGAAGAGCAAGTTCTTGAATGGGAAACTGAGGCTGTGGCCTAAAAGCTTGGCTCAAAGTTATGGGCTATCTACAGCCGGAACAGGGAGAGACTGATATTTAAGGTTCCTGTGACCAGTGAAGAGCTTCATGCAAGTTACATCATCTAACTTAAACCCTTCTTTTTTTTTGCAGTTTTTGGTTGGGCTGGGTTTGAACCTGCCACCTGTGGCATTATGGGGTTGGTACCCTACTCCTTTGACCCACAGGCACCATCCAGTCAAGCAAACTTTTCCAGTGCTTTGGTTGTGAAGATGAATGAGAAGCAGTTCTTGTCCTTAAATGTGCTGTACGGAGGTTAAAGCATTTATAGTTACTAATTTATTAATTAAATGAAAAAGTGATTTGAAGTTTACTTTATGCAGAAGTGCTTGCCTTTCCAACATACACTGTATGTCAGAACCAGTGCTGAGCACACAGAGGTTACATTCTAATCAAGGAGTGTCCACTTTCAATTACCGACACCGTAGACTAGAGAACCCTTTGCTGTGGAGGCCTGTTCTGTGCATTGCAGGAAGGTCAGTGGCACCTCTGTCTACTGACTCGCTGCAGCAGGACACCCCAAGGCATGACAACCAAAAAAAGGCATCCAGGCAGTGCCAGTCGCTCTGTCGAAAACCACTGCTCTGACAGGCCAGGAGGACGTCAACACACGGAAGACAATTAAAGGAACAAGTCTACACGGGGAGCCACAAAGAAACAGAAGAGGAAAATCTGAGAAACCAAGAGAGGGAAGATGTCTTTATGATTTTTTTATTACAGATTAATGTGAAGGTACAAACAATTAAGTTACAGTATTTGCGTTTGTTAGGTAGAGTCCCCTTGTCCCACCTGAGAGGGAAAAATTTCAAGAAGGGGTCTGGTCAGTGGTGTAGTAAGGCCATGTGCAGTGAGAAAGGCAGGTCTGAGAACAGTTCCAAAAGCGTCTTTGGAAGTGACCTTTACGTACTGACCTTGACCACACAGCATCCTGCTCTGGCCCGGTTGTTCTTGAGAGGTTGTATTTACCTCCAGAGACCCGGGAGCGTTTTGGTGTGTCTTGTTATATATGTGTGTGCATAGGTATAATATATACTTTTTAATTACCTCTAGGATCCTGACATGCCTTTCTGATTCACACCTACTTCTCCAATCCCATTTTCCATATCTTTCATTCCCTCTTTAATTACCTTCTTGTCCTTAGTAGTGTGGGGTAGTATTAAAAATACTGAATTAAATTATTCTGCCCAGGAGTTCTGCATTTCAATTTGACACTAAGTAAATGTGTTCACTGGACAAAATCCCTTAAGTTCTCCACAGCGGTTGAATCACCTGTAAACACTGAATGGACAGTCCCTTCAGTGCTAACCTTCTACATGTAATCTTATTTATTTGTTTATTTTTAACCATGTATAAAATTCTTTATTTCAAACTATTAAGTGGGTACAAATGTTTTTGTTAAATGGATAATCTTGCATCATACTTAAGTCAGGGTTTTTGAGGTTGTCACCAAAATAATGTTCATTGTACCTAACTGGTAAGTTAATACCCCACATCTATCTCCCCACCATCCTCCCCACTTTCGGTTTCCGATGTTCATTATATCTCTTTGTGCCCAGGTATACCCATTATCTAGTGCCCATTTCTTTTTTTTTTTTTCTTTTGAGACGGAGCCTCAAGCTATACCCCTGGGTAGAGTGCCATGGCATCTCAGCTCATAGCAACATCCAACTCCTGGGCTCAAGCGAGTCTCCTGTCTCTGCCTCCCAAGTAGCTGGGACCACAGGCGCCCGCCACAACGCCTGGCCATTTTTTGGTTGCAGCCATCATCATTGTTTGGCGGGCCGAGCTGGGGATTCGAACCCGCCATCTTAGGTGTACGTGGCTGGTGCCTTAGCCGATTGAGCCACAGGCGCGCCAAGCCTAGAGCCCATTTCTTAATGAAGACATGTAATGTTTGTTTTAAAGGATGCAGTGAATTGTAAATAACTATCAGTTTCCTTTTATTTCCACAATTGCATATGAGTTCGGACAATGTTGTCCCCATCTTAGAGTTCTTAAGAGTGCTCAGTAACAAATACAATATAGTAATAGCAAATAATGTGATGTAACCCAAGGAGCATGAGTTAGGTTCTTGGGGACCATGGAGAAATGCACACATTTCTCCCTTCCTCATGTGCACGCCATTCTTGGTATGGCTTGGTCTCTATTCCTTATACAGAGAGGATTTCTCCATCCCTTAAATTGGGGCTTGTCCATGTGCCTTGCTTTACCCTGTGGAACATTAAAAAATTAGTGTAGAATCGTAAAAAGTGTTTAAGCATTGAGAGGTCACCCAGGTCCTGCTGGAAACCCTCGGCCAGGTGAATGTGGTGGGATGAATTCTTGAAAAGCCACATGGAGGGAGGTTCCAGGCCTTCCCAGGTTACTTCCCAACCCTATTCAAGACACGTGAGTGAAGCTGCCCCACAAGGTCATTTAGTCTCTTTCTAACTGAACTTGATCAGACCAGAAAAACTGTCCAGATAACTTACAGCAATCAAGAGGGGGGAAAAATTGTGTTGCTTTAAACCACTTACATTGGGGGTCATTTGCTGAACAAAGAAAGGAAGAGTGGAGAGAAAGAAGGAAGGAGGGAAGGAAGGAAGGAAGAGAGGGAGGGAGGAAAGAAGGAGAGAAAGAGGGAGAGAAAAGAAAGATGAAAGGGAGGGAGAGATGGAAGGAAGAGAAGGAGGGAGGGAGAGAAGGAAGGAAGAGAGGGAGGGAGAGAAGGAAGGGAGGAGGGAAGGAAGGAAGAGAAGGAGGGAGGGAGGGAAGAAGGAAGGGAGGGAGGAAAGAAGGAGAGAAAGAGGAGGAGAAAAGAAAGAGGAGAGGGAGGGAGACGAGGAAGGAAGAGAGGGAGGGAGGGAGGGAGAGAAGGAAGGAAGAGAGGGAGGGAGGGAGGAAAGAAGAGAGGGAGGAAAGGAGGAGAGAAAGTGGGGGAGAAAGAATGATGAGAGGGAGGGAGGGAGAGGAGGGAGGAAGCCTCTCTAGCAAATTAAAGCAGGAATCAGAAACTCCACTTGGCATAGTCACCATGGGTACCAGTGTGATCCTCTCTCACCACTGCCTCTAAAAGCCTTCTCTTCCATCCTCAACTAGACATGGATCCCCTGTGGCACTTGGCTCCTCTTGGTATCACTTCTGGATTGACGGTCCTCCTACCTGTGGCTGTGCCTGATGAGTTTGTCAGACACTAGTTCACACGTCTGGGCCTGTGCGGCTAAGGTGTACTGGGAAGCAAATGCCTGAATTCTCCCCAGCACGGTAAGAACTCAATTAGTGAGAAATTTCCCAAAGATAAGGTAGATACCAAGACGCGTGCATGCTGAGAAACATACAACCCCCAAATCTCAGAAACTGAGCACTAAAGTTCATTTCTTGCTCATATGAAGTACAATAAAATCCTAAGTACCTTATCCAAATAAATGAACTCCAACTTTGCCCAAGGAAGGTCCAGAGAAATGCAAAAAACTGAGTTGCCAGCCATGAGGAGAAGGAAGGCCAGGAATGTCTCATTACACTCCCTCCCTTTGGGAGTTACTCTTTGTGACAATAACATACTGCATGTTAGCAGGACCCGGGGCCAGGGTAACCTCAAGACAGAGGTTAACCCACACCATCAGGCCATTAATTTATGCGCAGATCATCTGAGTGCTGTATGTTCCGGCGCCTTATCTCTGATTAACAGACATCCTTATTTTAACTTAAAACATTCCAAGCCTTTGAACAAAGCTTCATTTTTTCAACTGATTACAAATCAATGAATCGTTGAACCAACCTGAAATGTATAAGCCTCTATTTCAAGATGCCTCACCTCTCTGGGCCAAACCAATGTACTCCTTCCATATATTTTATGTTATTTCACATGTAATTTCTACCTCCATGATGCATAAAGTCAACCCTGCTGCCTTGGGCACATTTTCTTAGGACCTCTTGAGGCTGTGTGCTCTAGGCCATCAGACACACACAGTTGTCTCAGAATTCACCTCTTTTCCAGATTTGGGCTTTTTATCCATTGACACTCATGTTGAACAGACTGTGAATTCTCTGGGTCTCTCTCAGTGCTACCCCAGACGTCTATAGTCAGGGTAAAGGCACAATCTGCCTATCAGCCAGGCCTCTCTGTGGCAGCAGCCCCATGAAGAGGCTAAGCTGTTCCACAGTCACACTGAATGCCTCACTTTGATAATTGGTATGGCCATTCATATTTTCTTGCATCATGGAAAATTGTTTTATTAAATGAAGAAATGTATTTCTCCCATGGGGCAGTGGTGCAGAAGGGTAGGAAGGTATGAGTATCAGGAAACAACAATCTATCAACATAACACACTATCTTAGGAACCAATATTTATTTCTCTCACTTCCGCACAGAAAACACACTCCAAAAAAAGATACCCTAAAAGTCTTATTCAATCATGGCATAAGATGGCAAATCCATCATTTTGTGATAATCCCCACTTTAAGTTTAGATGATGATACTGTTCTGGCTCCCACATCCATCACGAAATGGTAGGATGTCTACCAAGAAGCATTACTGCTTGAAAAAAAGAGTAATGAGAGACACACAGCAATCAATCACAGAAATCTGAAATTCAGCTAGATAATAGAAGGGAGACAAAGTCATATTATTTTGTTACCCATTACAAGATTTATAGCTGAGATCCCTCTAACAAAAGACGGATTAATAAGAGAAAAAGTATAATGAATTTATTTAAACCAGCTTCCATGGGACACAGGAGACTTCCAAAATGAAGAGAACCAAAGATCCAGGAAAAACTATATTTTTATGCTTAGATTTGATGAAGAATAGACAGTGATATAGAAGTATAATGGGACAACAATGGGTATGATCTAATTATTATGAAGTGGGAGAACTGAGTGGTGTCTCTTTGTTTGGATCTCTTGGCATCTCTGTGTTTTTGGTCCTTTCCTTGAGGTATAGAGGAGAACACTTGTCCCATACATAGATCCTACCTTCAGGGGAGTTAGAGAATTATTTTTAAGGCCTCAGGAGAAAAGGTGGGAGAAGGTCAGAGTTTGCTTCTCCTGTTTTCTCATTTTAATATACACAGACATCATGATTGGAAATACTGTGTTCTGCACCCCATCAATAAACATTGCATATCCCCCTCCTTGATGAGTCTCTGGTTCTGCCCACTGGGAGGAGCTCCTAGATTCAATGGTCCCTGAAGGTCTGAGCCCTGTCTTCTGTGAAGAGTTTCCTTTTAATTAGTCCTCTTGACAGCAGGGACAAGTGTTTATTCAGTCTTTTTTTTTTTTTTTCTAGTGGAACGTTGAGAGCCAAACATCTATTTTAGATATTGAATAGTCACGAACTCTTTTACTACAAACATTTTTTAAAATAGTTCATTTGGGAGATTTTTTATTGTTTATCTCATTGTATCTTCTATCTCATTATGGAGAACTTATTTTGTATCAGGCATTTTTATACATCTTTGTCAGTAATTTATATACAACAGATAAGCAACACAATTGTTGAGTTATTGAGTCATATAATGCCATATATTTGGCTCTTTGCATTAACACAGTTTCTCTGTCTCTTTTAAAGATTGTGTGCGCATATAATTTGTGTAATTCCTTTATTAGGGGAAATTTTTACCCCCAATAACTTTTTAATTGTTTCCATTATCCTTTCATATTTTTATTCTTTTATTTCAAATTAATATGAGAGTATAAATTTTTAGATTATATTGTTCTCAGTTCCAGGGTAAAGTTCCAGTTGTAAAAGAGCCCCTCACCCAGGGGCGTGTTATACACCCTCACAATGTGCACAGTAGGTGAGATCCCGCCTCATCCCTCCCTCCTTCTGCCGATCATCCTGCCCCCATCCCCATACTAGATTATATTGTTCATATGAGCATGTAATTATTAAATATTGATTTCATATTACCATTGAGCACATTGGATATTTATTTTTCCATTCTTGAGATACTATACCAAGAAAAACATGTTTCAACTCCATCAAGGTAAATGTAAAAATATAAAGTCTCATCTATTTTAATGGCTGCATCATATTCCATGGTGTACATGTATCACAGTTTGTTGATCCATTCATGGGTTGTTGGGCACTTAGGTTGCTTCCATGACTTGGGAATTATGAATTGAGCTGCAATAATCATTCTAGTGCAAATGTCTTTGTTGTAAAATGATTTTTGTTCTTCTGGGTAGATACTTAGCAATGGGATTGCAGGATCCAATAGGAGGTCTATTTTATTTCTTTGAGGACTATCCATACTTCTTTCAAAAAAGGCTGTATTAGTTGGCAATCCCACCAGAAATGTAGAAGTGTTCCCTCCTCTCCTCACTCACACCAGCATCTGCAGTTTTAAGACTTGTGATGTGGGCTAATCTTATTGAGTTTAGGTGATATCTGAGAGTGGTTTTAATTTGCATTTCTCTGATAATTAAATATAATGAGCATTTTTCATTTGTTTGTTGGCCATTCATGTCATGTTTGGAGAAATTTCTGTTCAAGTCTCGTGCCCACTTATGGAGGGAGTTGTTTGTCCTTTTCTTATTCTTTAGTTTGAGTTCTCTGTTAATTCTAGTTATCAGGCCTTTGTCAGATTCATAACATGCAAAGATCTTCTCCCATTCCAGAGGCTGTCTATTTCCTTTATTTGTGGTACCGTAGCTGTGAAAAAGCTTTTAAGCTTGATAAAATCTCAGTTATTTATTTTTGGTGTTGCTGCAATTGCTGGGGATCTTCCTCAGAAGTCTTTTCCCAGGCCGATATCTTCAAGCATTTTCCCCACACTATCTTCTATAATTTTTATTGTTTTATGTCTTAAATTTAAGTCTTTTATCCAGAGAGTATAAATTTTTGTCAATCTTGAGAAGTGTGGGTCCAGTTTCAGTTTTCTGCATGTGGGTAAGCAGTTCCCCCAGCACCATTTGTTAAATAAGGCTTATATTCCCCAGTGCATGCTTTTGTTTGGCTTGTCAAAGATCAAATGATGATATGTGGCCATGTTCATCTCTAGATTCTTTATCCTATTTCATGTGTCTACATCTCTATTTTTGTGCCAGTACCATGTTTGTGGCACTGCTTAGATCACTATAGACTTGTAGTATAACCTGAAATCTGGCCACATGATGCCTCTAAATTTGTTTTTATTTCTAAGACTATATTTGCTATTTGGGACATTTTCTGTTTCTGTATGAATCAAAGTACTATTTTTTCAAGTTTTTTGAAGTATGTCATTGGTGCTTTGATTGCTTTGGGTAGTATGGACATTTTAACAATATGGATTCTTCCCAGCCTTGAGCATTGCATGTTCTTCCATTTGTTAACATCTTCTGCTATTTACTTTCTCACAGTTTCATAATTCTCTTTATAGAGATCTTTCATGTCTTTTGTTAGATATATTCCCAGGTTGTTCATCTGCTTTGGTAGTATCGTAAAAGGAATAGAGTCTGATTTTATTCTCAGCTTGACTACTGTTGGCATATACAAAGGCTAAAAAAAAAGTACAATGCTAGGGCAATGCTTGTGGCTCAGTGAGTAGGGCACCAGCCCCATATACCATGGGTGGCGGGTTCAAACCTGGCCCCAGCCAAACTGCAACAAAACAATATCCAGGATTTCTGGCTGAGGCAAGAGAATCGCTTAAGCCCAGGAGTTGGAGGTTGCTGTGAGCCGTGATGAAACAGCACTCTAGGGAGGGTGATAAAGTGAGACTCTGTCTCTAAAAAAAAAAAAAAAAAGAAATGTACAATGTTTCATGAATATGTGTGTCATCCTTACACAAGGGCCATGCTAATCTTCTCTGTACCATTCAAATTTTAGTATATGTGTTATTGCTGAAGCAAGTACTACAGACTAACATTGATTTTAAAGATACAAAAGTTTCAAAAATATCTTTGGATTTTGTTTACTTATTTAGTGCTAGTCAGGTAAATATTCTAATAATAACCACATAAGAAATTATTTTTGAGATACGCCTTTGTCCTTAGATTAATTGCAAATATTTTCAGTGTATCTGACTTTTATTGAATCTCACCCTTTGCTCAACTAAAAATATCCACCAGAGGCCATGTAATAACAAATAAAATATATCAAGTCAACTATTCACAAGTTTTAACAAAGGGTGGTCTTTTTCAGCCTTGCTTCTCATTTGTGCTTTCCCCAAGCATGTGTCTTAATGATTCTACTGATGACTCGGTCTTTGCCCTAAGGAGTCATCTTAATGAGAATGTGAGTCTCCACAGATTGCTCAATTTTATGTTTCTACTTAGAAGAAAGAACCCCATTATATTTCTCAGCTCCGCAAAGTCTAAGATCTTCAAAATTATAATTTACTTTTCATCCTTTATTTAAAAAAGGCAAGTTTCTGTTCCCCCTTAAGTTCAACTCTTACTTGTCACATCGTAGCCAACGAAGTTTATTATCTAAATCTCATAATGACACCAAGTTTCCAAAACTCACTGGTCCTACCCGTAGTCTTATTAGATAGATGATCTGCCTTCCCATTTACTACAGTCAAGAGTTTTACTATTTTTTTTTTACCACTATATAATATGGGTCATCATTTTTCCAGCCACTAATAATAGTTTTGTTTGTTTGTTTGTTCCTTCCACTCACCCCATCTCAAATTTACAATATTAATTTTTTTGTTTTAGGAGTACAACACTCCCAGGTGCCAATTTTGGTCCTTAGTCTACCTTTGATAGTCTGTGTTGCACAACAAACAAACCAGCACCTTGTGGCTGACAGCAGCAGCGGCTCACTTCTCAACCCCTTTTCTTGCACGTCTGGGTTTCACATTTGTCCCTTTAATTCTACAGGCCAGCGCGAAGGGGCACCCCCAGTCTAGGATGTGACCTTTCTAATGGCAGAGGGGAAGAATGAGAGATGATTAGCCAAGTTGTGCGCTGTGTCTGCAGCTCTTGCTCAGAGGTAGCATATGGCAGATGCTCACATTGGGTTGGACAAAGTCACTTGACCAATGGGATAAAAAATTATCATCTTTCAGTAGAAGGTTAATGGCCAGGGGGAGAGTGAAAATGAATACTGGTCAACAGTCATATAACTTGACACAGAAAGAATGTAGAATCTCAGAGTCAAGCTCTTAGAAACTATAATATAATAATTAGAGTCAATAAAGGAAGGAGAAAAAGAAAAAAAAGGGCCAACCAGTGGGACAGCAGGAGGACCAGGGAAGTGGGAAATCCCGTAAACAAAAATCAAAACAAAGTAGATGAATAGGAAATGAATGAATAGGTAACTCTGTCAAGACCCATGAAAATGTTAGGCAAATTGAGGTTAAAAAATATGCAATGACTCAGACAAAATGAAGACCATCAGTAAAGCAGGTGTGGAAAGCTCCAGCTGAGCAAAGCACCTCCTGCCAGGCTAAGGAGCCACATGAAAGAAGGAATAGATTTTGCCGCTCATGAGAACTACTAAATTACACTCTTCTCTCCCCTAGAAAATCCAGAATCCAGTGACAAATAGGCCTGGGAGCACAAGATATTAAAATAGGAATAACAAATCTACCAATAGGCAAGCTGAATTGCAGTTAGGCCTATAGCCAATATGTGATTCTTTACATTTTCTATTCTATTATAGAGCCTGGGATACATCCACGGCATAAACTGGTCTGCAGAAGAGATTTCATTTATTCAGCAATGTGCAAGAAAAGAAATGGTTGCCTCAGCCACTTCAATCCCTCAGTATAGGGAGCAATTGGCTCTTAGGGATATTAAAGAGAGAAGTCCTCAGCCTCAGCCCTATAATATTTTCTACACAGAGAGAATTAATAGCAGATATATGTCCATGCTTTGTACAGTTGTAGTAGACTATTAATTGTCTCCCAAATCCATTTTTCCCTTCCTAACTGTAGAATTGTATCTCTTCACCACTGAATTTTAGCCAGACAAATGGATAGCCAGCTAGAGGCCCAGCCTTTCTTGCCTCAATACCATCCAGATTTAGTGAGATACAAAGTGATAAGAACAGATTCCAGGTCACATCTTTAAAAGGGAAATTTGTTGCCATCTATTTTATCTTCCTCTCTGGGTTCTGCAACATGGCAACAAACTGTACATCAGGTGTGGTGCCCACACACTGGGATAGTGCCGGACATCGTGAGTGCATGCCAGGACAGCACAGTCACCCACCAGCCTGGACCCCAGCATCTCCATTCAGATGAATCGCAGAACCACCATGGAACTTTCATGTTCCTCTGGACTATGGTGTCAAAAATAAATCTAATTCTCTCTTGTTTGATTGAATGTATTTTGGGGTCTAATAATTATAGTAATTCATGCTGTACCACAATTAATATATAATTTGGGACTTAGCAAGACAATGATGCCATAATAAAAATCTCAAATGATGTGCTGGCTTCCTCAGTGGGCTGTGAGTTTCAAGGACAGACAAGTTTTTGTTTTAAAATTCTGGTTATCCTTATCTCATGAAAAAAAAGAATACATGACACTTGGCTGGCATCATGTGCAAAGCAAAGCACGTGCTCCCCAAACCTGCAGGAGTTTCTGAAAGGGAAGTGCGCTAGGTTCCATGTGACTCACCCTTGTCCCTTTAAGCAATATTCTAACAGATGCAAATGAAGGCAGGCAAGACCTAGCAAGGTTGGTTGCACACAGGGATGCAGTGGAACATACTTCTGTCTGTTGTGGCTGTTGTCTCATTCTATTTATACTCCTACAGCAAAATACCTTGAACCTGGTGGTTTATAAACAACAGAGCTCCATTTCTCACTGTTCTAGAAGCTGGGATATCTGGGACTAAGGCATCACCAGATTTGGGGTCTGGGGCCCACCCACTTTCTGGCTTCCAGGCTGCCTTCCATGTGTGTCCTCAGTTGGTGAGAGGAGTGAGCTACCTCTCTGGGGTCCCTTTCTGAGGGCACTAATCCTGCTCACGGTGACACCATCATGACCTAATCACCCTGAAAGGCCCCACCTCCTAGTAGCTTCAGGGATTAGAATTTCAACACACAATTTTTTTTCTTTCTTTATTATTATTAAATGATAGCTGTGTACATTAATGCAAACATGGGGTACAGTGTAGTGTTTTCATATACAATTTGAAATATTTCCATCAAATTGGTTAGCATAGACTTTGTGTCATTTACTTAGTTATTGTGTTAAAACATTTATACTTTAATTCTAGAAAAGTCAACACATAAATTTTTAGGGCACACAAACCACAGCCCTATTCAGATCACTGCACTTGTCTGATGGCCTGCAATTTAAATCCACTGAGGCGCCTCATGGTATTGGAAACACTTATTTTATTTTCTGAATAACTCTACCCCAAAGTGGTAAAATTGTATTCCAACATCTTTTCCGATGTATATCACAAGATTTATCAGCTGGATGTGGAGGCAGCCTAGTAGCAAAGACCCCGTAATGATTTCTTTCCTAGCCAGGACTGTTTTTTCTATTATATAGCCACACCTAGCTTCAGTTAACTTAAGGAAGAAAGAATAAGCCTAAAAAAGGACATGGAGAATCTTTCAGAAGACCAATGAAAAGCCACAGGGGATAGTGGACAAATCAGACACGAGCAAGAGTTTAAACAAGGCTGGACGGCCAAGGCAGGAGGATCCTTTGAGCTCAGGAATTAGAGATCAGCCTGAGCAAGGAGACACGGTCTCTACTGAAAATAGACGGGTGTTGTGGTGGGCACCTGTAATGACAGCTACTTGGAAGCTGAGGTAGGAGGATCCCTAGAGCCCAGGAGTCTGAGATTGCTGTGAGCAAGGCTGACACCGCAGCACTCTAGCCTGTGCTCAGAGTGAGTCTCTGTCTCAAATAAGGAAAAAAAAAATAGTATAAACAAGGAATTCCATTTACTGCCAATTCAGGAAGTCTGTAAAACTTCCTCTCAGCAGTTCATCGTTTCTGCTCACTGGTGGCTGCCGTGTGCTGCCTGTTCTTTCTTATTCCAAATTGCCGAAGGGGAGCTTTATTGCTCATTCTCTATTTCCCTTCTGATGATGCATTACGTACACCTGTGTGTGCATGTGTGTGTCAAAACTGAGAGTGAGAGAAGTAACCTATCTATTAATTTATGTGTCACCAGGTGTACCATCCATACTCCCTGGAGAGTATCGCGTGTGACCAAGAGATTCTGGGCTTCATGCAGAATGCAGTAACTACATTAAACTTTGTGTGTGTGTTTTGTACACAAAAACAGGGAAAATATTATGTATTGATATTTTGATATTTAAGGAGCCAGAAGGAAAACCATAACCTGTTAATTATTCCTTTGTATCTATTCACCCATTTGTTAACAGCCCCACTTCCTTCCTAGATTTTGAGCCATGACAGCCCAAAGTAAGGTACATTTCTGAGCTTCCTTGTGGCTTCGTGGTCATAATCTCAACTGGATTGTGAGTAGATTGAATCTGTGATACCAGCCGATATCTTGCAAGAGATAGTTCATTGAACTTGTATATTTTCCTTCCTCATGTGCATGTACAAGGCTAATATAGCTATTTCCTTTCCTCCAAGTCAGGCAGCTCTAGTAAAATTTCTAGTAAAAGGTTAGGTTCTGATTAATTGATTTCTCCTGAGGCCATGTTTTGTTAAGAAAAACAGAATTCTGTGATGTATTTCACAATGGCTATTTTTCCCCTTTCCCTGCTGGAAGCTAGAGTAAGTGTTCTCCGATATTTGTGAGTGTTGCAGGAAGACAAGGCCCAATGGGAGAACAAACAGACAAACACCATGTTTAAAAGAGGAAGGGTTTTATTCCAGCAGGTGGAACAGCAGCAGACCCAGAGTCCCAAAATGGCCAGGCTCCCGCCGATCTCCATCTTCTCCTTTTTATCTCCCATCAAAAAGTTCTGGCCCACGGGTACCTTTCTCATTGGCCAGTTTGAATGAAGCTGGAAAAGTGGGGCTATGGCTTTTACAGAACTGCAGGCTTTTACAGAAGTCGAAGCAAGCCTCCAGGTTTCAGGAAATTAAGATGAATTCCTAAGAGCTGAGTCAGGGAGGACCTTGAAGCTGTGTCCTTGAGTCTCCTTGAGAAGTCCTCTGTTGTCTTAGGCCTCACTTTTCCTAGATATTCTGGCTCATGAGAGACTTCCAACTTACAAAACATAAAACTCAGAATAATATGGGTCCCACCCCTCCCCAAGACTGGGTCTACCTGGGGTTTCTGCACCTCCAGCAATTTATCAATTACAATTTGAGTTTCCTACGTTGGCACTGGTTCCTATGGAAGTTTCTGCTTGTGGATTTTTGTTCCAATAACTTGTAAATCTCTGTAATCCCCTGTCTGCCTCTCTAATTTGGGGGACAGGGTTTTGGGCTATGATCTCATTTCTTTTACAGATCTAAGATTGGTTGATTTTTTAGTTATTTATCTGTCATCAGCTTGGAGTGATGAATTCCTAACACCTTACATGATGGAAACAGAAAGATGTGTTCTTTTTATAATTTAATGCTATAAAGGATAGTGAATAAATATGAAAATTATTGATGTGCATTGCAGGGATTGTATTTTTCCTATATCCTTGAAACTTTTGAGGGAATCAAGCACGCTAAATCTATAATTGAATAAACTGGGTGCTAATTTAATTACAAGGAAATTTCTTTCTTAACAAAAGTGAGTCTGCTGCTGGAAGTGAAAATAGAAGGAAGATGTATAGTACTCAGATGTATGGAAAATAAAGGAGACATATTTACAGAGACAAGAAAGTACAGGGTCAGTTGTACATGTGTGAGAGTTTAGCTTTGAGAAAGTAAGACACATTCGCCATTTTAATAAAAATGAAGAGAATATGATTCCAGCTGCAGACAGGTCTATGAATTCAGTGATGGGAAGACCATTGAGCACCATTTTACATCTACCATTTTCCTTGTGAAGTGTGAGGTGGCAATTAGTTAAAGAACAGGATAGTAAGAGACATGACTAGGCTTTGAAAAGAGAAAAATTACAGTGTTAGACGGTAAACAAGAACATTGGCTGGCTAGAAACAGTTGGTTTTCCACTAAGTATTTAACCAGTTGAGTTTATGTTGTAGGGATCATGGTGAAACTCACCCTCCCCCCACCCCCAAAAATTTGCTGAAGGGTCAATTCATAGTTAATGAATTAATATGAGAATCTTAATCAATATTAATAAGATAAATCTTTATTTCCAAATACCATGTGTGTGGGGAATCCACAAGTGATGACCTTGAGTCTCAGTGATGGTCCGAGACTTATAACCCTTTATAGATGGGTTATATAAGGCAGGGTTGGGGTGGAGGTGGGCAAATGTGGAGTACAAGGACAGCCAGTAGTTCCTAGGGAGGATGAATAGCTGAGAGAAACAGATTGACTTGTAAATTAACCTGAGAGACAGGCATTGTGTTTTAAATGATTTGGGCCAGGTCTTGTAATCATTCAGAGAGAGGAAAAGGAGTCAATTGTCTCCTTTGATCCCCTGATCAGGTCAGTTCAATTTTATGCAGATAGAGGGAAAGCTTCTTCTAGTGCCTTCCAATGCTTTCTGATTGTGAATGGCCTTTAATGCAAAGTAGACTTTATGTCAAATAGTCATATTTGGGGGTAAAATTTCCTTAGCTCCTACAATGTTCTATGAATTTAAAATGAAGGGATGCAGCCTTGCCCACTATTGTTCTCCTGTGGCATTCAACAGCAGGAATGCACTGTAAATAAAGAAGATGCATCACCAAGCCAGTGTTTGCTTCCTTCAGGGCACAGGGGAGAGAAGCACAGAGCCTGGGGAATGGGGAGCACCTGCCAAAAGTGATTTCAAAGGAAGACTGTGGAGAGGAAAAGAGAGGGAAGCAAATGTTAGAATTAGTGGGTTGGAGACCTCCTTGAGGTTGAGGAACTTGTGTTGCTATCTATGGTACTGAGCTCTGTGGGGATGTCCCCTGCCTCCTTCACTATCCTCACCTTCTGTTAATGAAGCCCATTCATGTTTCTCAGAAGGAAAAGGAAAAAGAAAATATATAAGTGAAAGGGCCAGACCAGCGCCATTTTGTCATTTACTGCACAAGCTCTGTTAAACCGCAGGGCCACTCCCTGCTGCCTCCCCCACACCTGCTGCTCAGCCATTAAGCCTTGATTGAGACACCTTAGGCAGACAGCTGCCATACCACCATAATAGGAAATAAGTATCAGTTCCCTTGAACAATTGCCGTAATAGGTAATAAGTTTCAGTCCCTTGAACAGCTCCCATAATAGGTAATAGGTTTCTACTGAAATTCAGGTATTCTCCTTCAACTACCTAATTAGGCTACACCACCTCTAGCCCCGGTTAAGAAATCCCCTGTACCAATCCAAATCCTCCTTT
>CAUYQV010119118.1:0-13595 GCA_963574575.1 Galagoides demidoff
TGGCGGGCGCCTGTGGTCCCAGCTACTTGGGAGGCGGAGGCAGGAGACTCGCTTGAGCCCAGGAGTTGGAGGTTGCTATGAGCTGTGATGCCATGGCACTCTACCCAGGGGGATAGCTTAAGGCTCCATCTCAAAAAAAAAAAGAAAAAGAAAAAGAAATTGTGACATATCAAGTCAGCAGCAAGATACAATCATTTGAAACATGATTGTTACTACACTAATTCACTCCCATCCTAAAACTGTTTTTTTATATCTGCCTGTATTGTCAGAAGAAACATCTAGATCAATATCATTTTAACATTGGGATGAATGCTGCCATCCTAGAAAGACGTGGGTTCCTATGGATAAGTGACTTAGCCTTGAGGCAGCTTTTAGCAGTTTGGGGAGCAATGTAAAGACATGCACATATCCGCCCTCTTCTCAGTGAAAGGCTGGGGTGCTATCTGGTAGCTTTGAAAATGTGCCCAGCTCCAGTGTTTAGGGAAGAAATCACCTATTTCAGAGTTTATACAGTCATATAAGCAACCAATTACTTATACCATTTAAGAAACTGTCCTAACAAAATGACCCTCCGTTCCTCTGATGTAGTGAACTCTGTGGGCAAGGATGTTACATGACGGTGTGTAAAAAACTAAATCTATTCTCAATGCCTCACTGCCTGCCCATTTGTATTTCAGGCATCCAGACAAAAACAAAGATCCTGGAGCAGAAGACAAGTTCATTCAAATCAGCAAGGCTTACGAGGTACTGTGTCAGACTTTGTGATACATCCATTAGCTCTTAGAAAATATGCCTTAGGTGAGCAAGTTCTATAAAAGTCTGTCAGAAAGTGCATGTTCCCCATGCCCTTGACCCAGTTTCTAGGCGATAGTAGAGAACGTATTTAGCCCTATGTTGAAATGAGTGCCTGAACACTATAGCTCTTGAAAAAACTGGCCTATTTTAAAGGCTTTAATTAGGAATGTAGAATTACCTTGAATATATGTTTCTATTGCCTTTTCGGAAGTTTACATCAAAGAATTCACCTGTATTTATTAAACTGGCACAAGGTTACAAATATGTTTAAACATGAGATTTTCAATAATTTTCCAACGTGTCAGCTTAAGTAGGTTGGTCTGGGATATGCATAAAAGATAAGTCTGTGACTTCCTGATCTGTGGAGGGTGACACTCTTTAACAAATTAGCTTAGCTCATAGAATGACATATCATCCTAGAACAGATGCTTGAATTTTAAACTTCAAAGCTATTTTTAAGTAAAACAAAGTCAGCAGCCATACAAGGCACTAGACTCAATTCTGTAGCTACTCTTTTGGTATTTACAGCTTTTTATATCTTGGTTTAAATAATCCCAACCAGTAACATAGGACCAAGTCAATTTTCTTGAGATTGAGCCATGTTGGTCAATGTTAAGTTTTGTTTCACTGAAGTGTTTAGTGTCATGTTTTGAAATTAATGCCAAGATAAGTGTGAGTATCTAAACAATAAATATTTTAGTCTTGAATTTTGTTTAATGTTTCTTTCAAGAGAAGAGTTTCTTGGTCCATTGATTGACTCCATTTAGACTATCTAATCATGTCATAATGTGAACATGTGTTTTTTCCCTATGCTTTCCAAGCTGCTTATAGAAAAGCCCTTTGGGATGGCTCAGCACCTGTAGCTCAGCGGCTGGGGTGCCAGCCACATACCCCAGAGCTAGCAGGTTTGAATCCAGCTTGGGCCTGCCACACAGCAATGACAACTACAACCAAAAAATAGACGAGCATTGTGGTGGACTCCTGTAGTCCCAGCTACTTGGGAAGCTGAGGCAAGAGAATTGCTTAGACCTAGGAGTTGAAGGTTGCTGTGAGCTGTGATGCTATGGCACTCTACTACCCAGGGCGATAGTTTGAGGCTCTGTCTCAAAAAAAGAAAAAAGAAAAGAAAAGCCCTTTGGGTTTACTTTTATTTTTTAATTCTCTCTCATTTCATTTTATGAACCTTTTATTATTGGTGGTTTTGATTTCTTATTTCTTTTTTAATCTTTGTAGATTCTTTCCAATGAAGAGAAGAGATCAAATTATGACCAGTATGGAGACGCTGGGGAGAGTCAAGGCTTCCAGAAGCAGCAGCAGCAGCGAGAGTATCGCTTCCGCCATTTCCATGAAAATTTCTATTTCGACGAATCTTTCTTTCACTTCCCTTTTAATTCTGAGCGGCGGGACTCAATTGATGAAAAGTATTTACTGCACTTTTCACATTATGTGAATGAAGTGGTTCCAGATAGCTTCAAGAAACCCTACCTCATTAAAATCACCTCGGATTGGTGCTTCAGCTGTATCCATATCGAGCCGGTTTGGAAAGAAGTAGTTCAAGAGCTGGAAGGCTTAGGTAAGATGGTTCTATTCATCGGAAGATGTTCATATAAGAGAAGGTGGGCAGCGCCCATTGCTTAGGGGGTAGGACGCTGACCACATACACCCAGACTGGCGGGTTCAGACCTGGCCCCAGCCAGCTAAAACAACAACTGCAACAAAAAAAATAGCCAAGCAATGTGGCGGGCACCTGTCATCCCAGCTCCTTGGGAGGCTGAGGCAAGAGAACCGCTTAACAGGGTGTGCTCAGAGCAGGGGGCCTGAAGAATGGCTCCTCTGTTTACAACACACCCAACAGGAATCTGGGGTCATTGTGACAAAGGGCAGCACAAAACTTGTGGCCTTCTGTAAACAAATGCCCTACATTTGTAAGGGGAAAGAAAAAAAAAAAAAATCATTTAAGCCCAAGAGTTTGAGGTTGCTGTGAGCTGTGAAACCACGGCACTCTATCCAGGGCAAGAGCTTGAGACTCTGTCTCTAAATAAATAAATAAATAAAATAAGAGAAGGTGACTTTTATAGCTCTTGAGTTTTATGGGATATTGGGGGGGGGAGCAGTTAATGAGATTTCTCTTCACAAATTGGTGTTTTTTAGGGACACTTTTCAGAGAGGGAATACGTATAAGTCACTTTCATTTTGCATTACTAAATTGAAGCTATATGTAGTCTCCTGACATCAAGTTGGGGGCCTAATACATAGAAGAAACTTCTAAATTACTGGATGAACAAAGCACCCCTTAAGCATCTATTTTAATGCAGATAATACTATGGCATTTGAGATTTTACTGCATATATTAGTTTGCTACTACTAACTGGGTGGCTTAAACAACAGAGGGTTATTCTCTCACAATTCTAGAGGCTCTAAGTCCAAGATCAAGGCCTCAGTAGGTGTTCTTTCTTCTGAGGCTTCTCCTGTTAGCTCTTGAATGGCTGACTTCTCCCATGGTCATCTCTCCAAGAGTCTGGTGTCTCTGTATCCTTATAAGGACATCAGGCATATTAGATTAGGGCCCACCCTGGGTACTCCATTTGAACTTAACTACTTCTTTAAAGACCCTGTGTTAGTTCAATCTATAGTGTAATTCTAGTAAGTCAGAACTCAAGATGACAAGGATGGCTGAGGGAGATGTACTTATGATATAGTATATAATAAGGCCCAAGAAAAGTCTTTACAGAGGACTGATCTAATCAGATCTATGTTTTAGAAAGCTAGCTGGTCCTGTGGCTCGAGTGGCTAAGGCACCAGCCACATACACCTAAGGTGACAGGTTCAAATCCAGCCCGGGCCCGCCAAACAACAATGATGGCTGCAACCAAAAAATGGCCAGGCGTTGTGGCAGGTGCCTGTGGTCCCAGCTACTTGGGAGGCGAAGGCAGGAGACTGGCTTGAGCCCAGGAGTTGGAGGTTGCTATGAGCTGTGATGCCATGGCACTCTACCCAGGGGGACAGCTTGAGGCTCCGTCTCAAAAAAAAAAAGAAAGCTGGCTGGTAAAACTGTATGAAGGACAGATTGAAGAAGTTGGGAGGTGACCAGCCCTGGTAAGATAGCAGCCAGCTGCCAGAACTAGGGAACAGAGAGAGGGGGACACATATAGGATATTTCAGAGTAGAACCAGGGAGCCTGTGGGGACCTATCTCCTGGAACTATTTGAATGTGAGAAATGAGAGAAAGAGAAAAGAGGGGATCAAGACACCCTGCATTCTGATCTGAGCTCCTGGTGGGCAGAGAATACAGAAGGGAAGAGTTGAATTTAGGGAGAAATGGTTGGAAATAACAACTTCAGTTTAGACAGTTGGAAATTACAACTTCCATGTGTAAAACAATACAGATATAATAATAATAGCTTGTATTTATTCAGGGTTTACCATATGCCAAGTACCATTTTAAGTGTCAACTCATGTTAACAACCCCGAGAGACAGGTATCATTCATTTAAGGGCATGGGTGGTGTTTGGCTGTTCAGGGTCTTGAACCTGTTGAACCACAGTGCTATACCGCCTATGCTGTCACCAGGGCAACAAAGTGAGACGCTGCCTCAAAAAAAAAGATTTAAGAAATATGTAACAATCTCATACTGAATATCCTGAAAAGGATCTGCCTAAATATTGTTGAAAATACGTATTTTTTCTTCTTTAGCTCTGTGTTCTTGATTTAGTTTGATTTCACATCATTTTGCATCTTTTTCATTTATTCAGTAATAAGTGCTAGTTTGCCAGATTTGACCATGGCACTTTCTTGAACCTGTTGGCTCGTGCCACCCCTTAAGGTCTATTCAAAGGTGGAGAGAAAAGAAATGTGTGTGTGCTACTGAGGGGAAGAAGAAGGAATTTCCTTGAAAGATGTAAAATTTGTAATTGCACAATGGCAGCAAATACCATTTGGCACCTCAGATTACTGGCATGACGGAGATGTTAAGTACTGCACAGGAAGAAGACCTTCTCCCAGCCTCAAGAAGAGGAGAAAATATTTTTTAATTCCCCAGAATAGAATAGGCAAATTAGCCAGAAACATTGATTCCCGTAAAAATCGAGGGATGTTTGTGAAAGAAGTCGCATGCGCTCTGCCTGGCTTTTAAGTGTGGTACTCACTGGGTTTCTGGGCCTGTCCATCTAGCCAGGTCATGCACAAGTCAGCACTACAATACGGGGACGCTTGCACTCCCTGCTGGCCTGGCTGAGCTTGCTTATGGATCCTGAACTTTGGAGTGTAGAGAATTTACAGACAGGAAACTGTGGTATTCCCTGTGACCCAGGAGCCTAAGTTATTACCAGTCATTGTGGTCATTTCCCAGCCTGAGTCTCAGCGAGAAAACAGTGCTGCCAACTTTTCTTTCTCTTCTTTCCCAGATAGGAAGGGGGTGGGCGAACCTAAATTTTTTTTTTTTTTTGAGACAGTTGTACTTTGTCACCCTCGGTAGAGTGCCATGGCATCATAGCCCACAGCAACCTCCAACTCTCAGACTCAGCCATTCTCTTGCCTCAGCTTTGCAAGTCGCTGGGACTACAGGCGCCTGCCACAACACCCAGCTATTTTTAGAGACGAGGTCTCCTTCTGGCTCAGGCTATCCACCCTCCTTGGCCTCCCATAGGGCTAGGATTATAGGTGTGAGCCACCACGCCCAGCCCCTAAGAAACTTTTGAGGGCTTATTATGCTCTTTTTTTTTGTCTTAGAGACAGAATCTCACTGTGTTGCCCAGGCTAGAGTGCAGTAACAAGTCACACCCAGGGGTGTCCAGTCTTTTTTTATTCTCTGCTGCATCTTAAAGCAGTAAGAGCTGTCTTGGGCCACACATTAAATACACAAGCACTAACAAAACCTGATGAGCAAAAAAAAAAAAAAAACAGGTCCGTGCATATTTTTCAGAATATCCAGCACTACAGATAGGCCAAACAGGCCTAAGATAGTCAGCATGTGGTCCAGGGACCACAATTTGGACACCTCTGCTTACAGCCTCAAACTCTTGGGCTCAGCAATCCTCCTGAGTAGCTAGGACCACGGATACATGTCCTCATACTTGTAAATATTTTCTTTTCAGGGAGAAAAACACTACAAATTTAAAAACCAAATATCTATCATTCTTTATGCTATTATATATGATAGTCGATATATAGGCAAGAAGAAAAATGCCTCTAGAAGTTAGAAAAAGGATGATAATAGTAAGAATTAGTCCTTTGGCTTGGCACCCATAGCTCAGTGATTAGGGTGCTGGCCACATACACCGGGGCTGGTGGGTTCAAACCCAGCCTGGGCGTGCTAAACAACAATGACAACAACAACAGAAAAAATAGCCAGGCATTGTGGCAGGCGCCTATAATTCCCAGCTACTTGGGAGGCTGAAGCAAGAGAATCACTCAAGTCCAAGAGTTTGAGCTTGCTACACTCTACCGAGGGCGACAAACTAAGACTCTGTCTCAAAAAAAAAAAAAAAAGTCCCTTATGAAGGTTGCCAGGAATATAGCCTGGATATACCTGCATTTAATGGAGGTGGTGTATGTAATCCTGAGAATTCAAAAGTAATTTTTTGTGTGTGTGTGGTTTTTTTTTTTTTTTTGACCAGGGCTGGGTTTGAACCTACCACCTCTGGCATATGGGGCCAGCGCCCCAATCCTTTGAGCCATAGGTTGCCCCCCCCCCGAATTCAAAAGTAATTTAAAAGAGATGAAGCCTAATCACTTGTGAAAGAAAAAAAAAGCTGTATCAGTGGCAGCCTACAAAAAAAATGGGGAAAGGAGGCCAGCAGGAGTGAGAGTTTGCCCTTGTTTATCTCACTGTGCACAGGGAAGGGCCACTGAGTCTCTCTGAGGGTGAAATCCCACTCACAAAGAGATATTCTCCGTGTCAGACTTCACCACAGTCTGGATGTAACAGTACTTAACAATAGCTGTGACTAATTAGGCATCTACTATATTCCAGGCTATGGGTTAAAATTTTTTTATAGTGTGTCAATTAATCCTCTTATTTCATGAATGAAGAAACTGAGGTTCAGTGAGGTTAAATGGCTTGCGCAGAGTCACACAGTTAATGGGTGGCAGAGCTGAGATTTGAATCTGGATCTGTCCAACTTGAAACACTTTACTTGACTCACTTATTCTAAAAAAATAGAATAATAATAACTGTGGGAGGCTGAGGCAGTAGGATCCCTTGAGCTCAGGAGTTCAAGACCAGCCAAATAAAAGTGAGATCCCATTTTCTACTGCAAATAGAAAAAATATAGCTAGGTTTTGTGGCAGGTGCCTATAGTCCCAGCTATTCAGGAGGCTGAGGCAGGAGGATCTCTGAACCCAGGAGTTTGAGAGATTGCTATGAGCTATGATACCACAGTGCTTTAGCCTGGGTAACAAAGCAAGACTGTCTCAAAAAAAAAAAAAAAATAGTGGCTAGGCACAGTGGCACGATGCTATAATCCCAGCTACATGGGAGGTTGAGGCAGGAGGATTGGCTTGAGCCCGGCAGTATGAGGTCAGCCTGGGAAACACAGAAACCCGCATCTTCAAAAAATAATAATAAAACTGGACACAGTGGCTCATGCCTGTAATCCCAGCACTTGGGAGGCCAAGGCGGGTGGATTACCTGAGCTCACAGGTTCAAGACCAGCCTGAGAAAGAACAAGACCATGTCTTTAAAAATAGCCAGGCATCAGGTGGCACCTGTGGCTCAGTGAATAGGGCACTGGCCCCATGTACCAAGGGTTACAGATTCAAACCTGGCCCTGGCCAAACTATAACCAAAAATAGCCGGGCATTGTAGTGAGTGCCTGTAGTCCCAGCTACTGGGAGGCTGAGGCAGGAGAATCACTTAAGCCCAAGAGTTGGAGGTGCTGTGAGCTATGACTCCACAGTACTCTACCAAGGACAATGTAGTGAGACTGTCTCAAAAAAATAAAAACCAATAAAATTTTTAAAAAATAATAATAAAGAGTGGTGATTAAGGGCGGCACCTGTGGCTCAATGGATAGGGCACTGGCCCCATATAGCAAGGATGGCAGGTTCGAACCCAGCCCAGGCCAAACTGCAACAAAAAATAGCTGGGCGTAGTAGTGGGCACCTGTGGTCCCAGCTACTCGGGAAGCTGAGGCAAGAGAATCGCCTAAGCCCAGGAGTTGGAGGTTGCTGTGAGCTGTGTGACGCCACAGCACTCTACCAAGGGTAATAAAGTGAGACTCTGTCTCTACAACATGAGAAAAGAGTGGTGATTAACTGCCAAAGACGGTTCTGCCTTCATGGAGCTTATAGTCTAGTGAGGGAGATAAGCAAATAAAGGAAATATTTATCTGCAAAATGATGATAAACCATGGTGAAGCAGAAATGATTACTAGGAAACACCAGAGTAAGAAGTTGCAGTGTTTAAATTGGGCTGACGAGGAAAGTCTCGCAGAGAAGGCAGCCCAAAGCGGGTAGAGAAAGAGCCTCATGGGTAACAGGAGAGTAGAGTGAACAGGAGGCTCAGAAAATCTCTTCCAGTTTCCTTTGCTCTCCCACAACTGCCCACATCCCTTGTCCTGATTCTTGGCTGGTTGCTAATTTGGGTCCCCACTCCCCTACCTGAATCTGGTAGAAAGTACCCTGAACAATGCAGTTCCTAGAAAGCCATGTATCCCGGGATAGGTTAACAAATTGACCTCTGATCTATGTGGCAATTCCTGGTAAAGTCATTTAGGGTGAGTCTGTTCTAAGAAATTGGTCCCTGCAGTGTTCAGAACTCAGGGCTAAAGTGGTCATGCCAGTTAGCCAGGACTAGGTTCAGATCTTGGTTCCACTGCACGCTAATTAGAACACAAGGTGAGTGTTCCTCAGCCTCTCCCAGCACGAGTGTCCTCATCTATAGCACTAGCAGTGCTTACTGTGCCGAGAGGTTACATGAAAAGTGATGATGTATCTGAATCTGTAGTCATGGGCTGGACACATCTGTAATCCCAGCACTTTGGGAGGCCAAGGCAGGAGGATCACTGGAGCCCAGGAGTTCATGACTGTCCTGGACAATATAGCAAGACTCCATCTCTACATTAGCCAGGCCTGATGTTGTGCACCTATAATCTCAGGTACTCTGGAGGCTGAGGCAGGAGGATCACTTGACCTTTCTTGAGCCCAGGAGTTCAGGGCTGCAATGAACTATGATTGTGCCACCACACCCCATCCAGAGGGGTGTTGTCTTAAAAAAAAAAAAAAGTCTAAGCATGATACTTAACACAGAAGGAGCACAAGAACTGGTGATAATTTGAAGAGGTTTATACTGAGTTGGATATATACAGCCATGTCCTAGAGAGCTATGCCCAAGAATCCTTGATCAAGTAGTCCTGCCATGTTTGGGTTACAGTTTGATTTTATACATTTTAGGGAGATAGGAATTACCTGTAAAATCATAAATCATGGTGCACATTGGTTTGCCTAGAAAAGGCAAGACATCTCAAGGCGGAGGCTTACAGGTTATAGTTGGGTTTAAAGATTCTTTGATTTCAGGCAGCACCTGTGGCTCAAGGAGTAAGGCGCCAGCCCGATACACCTGAGGTGTTTGTTCAAACCCAACCCCCAGCCAAAAAAAAAAAAAAAGATTCTTTGATTTATAGGCTCTGCGCCTATAGCTCAGTGAGTAGGGCACCGGCCAAGTACACCAAAGCTGGCAGGTTCAAGCCCGACCTGGGCCTGCTAAAACAACAGTGAGAAATGCAACCAAAAAATAGCCAGGCATTGTGGTGGGCACCTATAGTCCCAGCTGCTCAGGAGGCTGAGGCAAGAGAATCACTTAAGCCCAAGAGTTGGAGATTCCTGTGAGCTGTGATGCCACACACTCTACTGAGGACAACATAGTGAGATTCTGTCTAAAAAAAAAAAAAAAAAAAAGGTTCTTTGATTTGCAGTTGTTAAAGAAATGAAGCTTTGTCTAAAGGCTCGGAACGTTTTGGGGTTTTTTGTTTTTTGAGACAGAGTCTTACTTTGTCACCCTCGATAGAGTGCTGTGGCATCACAGCTCACAGCAACCTCAAACTCTTGGGCTTAAGTGATTCTCTTGCCTCAGCCTCCCGAGTAGCAGAGACTATAGGCACCCACTACAATACCTGGCTGTTTTTTTGTTGTTGTTGCAGTTGTCTTTGTTTTAGCTGGCCTGGGCGGGGTTCAAACCCGCCACCCTCGGTGTCCGTGGCCAGTGCCCTACCCACTGAGTATGGGCACCACCTAAGGCGTGGAATATTTTAAGTTAAGGAAGTCTGTAAATCAGAGACAAGCCACCAGACATGAAAGAGACCCAAGTGATCTGTTAAATAAATTAATGACTGCAAGACTTTCTCTTACATGGCCTTAGGCCTGTTAATGATTTAATATCTTATCATTATAGAGAAGGAACAGAGAGAGCATAACTAGGAGTGTCTGACCTCCCTTCTTGTCATGCAGGCAACTCAGCTTTAAGGTTTCTCTGGGATTCCCATGGCCAAAAAGGGATTCATTCAGTTGGCTGTGAGGCTTAAGATTTCATTTTAGTTCACTTTACATAGGACTATTTCTCAACGGATGTGCCTGCTATACTCCTGTTCTTTCTTCTGCTCAGACAATTCTTTACGTAATTCCGTTTATTGACATTGTCCCATAGTGATTTTTAATGCCTGCAGTGTGATATGATACTTGGCTCTAGAACATCCAATTTGGATGATTGTTCGGCTATTTTATCACCTCCGCAACCTGAAATAAGTCACTTAAGTTCTCTGAATCTCTTTCTGTATCAGTGAAAAACACAGGGCAGCGGTGTGAATGTGATGTCTGAGCTCCCTCAGAGTGCCCGGAGACACTCCGGGAGTCACTCAGGGAGCTTGCAGTTAGGTTTCTTTAGTCTGCTCAACAATCTTAAAACATTAACTGTGGGCTTCATGCCACATACACCTGAGCTGGCGAGTTCGAATCCAGCCTGGGCCCGCCAAACAATGATGGCTACAACCAAAAAATAGCCGGGCGTTGTGGCAGGCGCCCGTAATCCCAGCTACTTAGGAGGCGGAGGCAGGAGAATTGCTTGAGCCCAGGAGTTGGAGGTTGCTGTGAGCTGTGATGTCACAGCACTCTACCCAGGGTGACAGCTTGAGGCTCTGTCTCAAGAAAACAAACAAAACAAAAAATTAAGTTTGGAATCCCTGTCATCTACTCAACAATTCTAGGAATTTACTTATTTGGAAATAATTGTCCAAGTAGACAGAGACATACATGTAAAGATGTACAACAATGTTCATCAAAACACTCTTTATAGGCTCAGCACCTGTAGCTCAGCGGCTAGAGTGCTGGCCACTTACACTGGAGCTGGCGGGTTGGAACCCAACCCAGGTTGGCCAAACAACAACTGTAACCAAAAAATAGCCAGGCATTGTGGTAGGCACCTATAGTCCCAGCTACTTGGGAAGCTGAGGCAAGAGAATGGCTTAGGCCCAAGAGTTTGAGGTTGCTGTGAGCTGTGACGCCATGGTACTCTACCCAGGGCGACAGCTTGAGACTCTTTGTCTCAAAAAAATAAATAAATAAATAAAATATATATATATATATATAAAAAAGAAAACCTATCGACAAAAGTAACCTTTACCAGTATCTCAACACCTATTGCCTTTGTGTGCCTATGTCCTCAGAGTCTCCTGAGACAAACATCCTTACAGTCATGGAGAAACCTTAACGAGATCATCACAGGGTAGCGGTGGAGGGAAAGAATGTGAGCTGAGCAGACTGGGTCAGCTGTCAGACTCCATCCTGCAGACGACTCTTCTGGGTTCACCAAGGCCCTAAAGCAGGAGTGTGCCCGTGTGTTCAGAGTGTAGGGAGGATGCGGAAAGTAGGGGCTGCTGAGGGGAGAAGGAGTGGGAGAGGAAGGCGGCTGGGGGGACCAGGGAACGAACACAAAGGGTCTGATTGGCCTTAATGAGGCCTATGCATTTTATTCCAGGTGAAACCAGTCTTTGCAGGGTTTGGGCACAGGAATGACGTGATCCATTTTCAGGTCTTAGAAGGAACAGTCTGGCTACTATGTTAAGAACATACTGTTAGAGGACAAGAAGAATCAGACCATTTAGGAGATGATTGAAGCAACACAGGCAAAGGCAGTGATGACTCAGAGGGAAAGTGGTGAAAAATGGTTGAATGCCGGGCATATTCAGGAGAGAGAGCCACAGGATTTGCTGACAACTTGGATGTGGGGTACAAGAGAAGCAAAGATGATTCTTAAAGTTTTAGGTCCCCGCAAAATGGAAGGGTGGAGCTACCATCAACAGAAATGGCCAAGGCCGGGGAGGGACAGGTTTGTGGGAGGGAATCAGGATATGTTAAGCTTGAGGAGTCTATTAGACGACATCTAAGAGAAAATATATGTTTCTTGGCTTTTGCTATTTAAATGTGTTTCTGATTTTCGACAGAGTATCTGGCCCTCCAAATGTGTTGGTCAGATGAAAGAACAAGAAAATGTCTTCAAGTTTTAGGTGACATAATTACCAGATGATCCCATTTTATTTTGTGTACATACATACCCGTGTACAGAGATTTTTTTGTAAGAAAACGAATAAATAGATACTAAAATATTAATAGTAGTCATGTGGGACATGGGTTATTTAGTGTTTTTAACTCAATTTCTTTCTCTTTTTTGAGAATCTCTATTTTCTACTACTTCTATAATTTATATAAAAGGAAGACAGAGTCCCAAATGTAAGAAGACTATAACTTTCTCCTATCTTCCTGGTAAACTATGGTTTTTTTTTCCCAACCAGTGCCAAGTTGTTGGACTCTTAGATGTGTACCGGTTTTCGTTTATGAATAACAACTCCATGTACGGCTTCCTCATTTTTTCTTTTGAAATATTTCCTCATGCTCTACTCCCAAAATTAGAAATAGTAGGCTAAAACCTACAAAGATCTGTAGCTCTTCTTAAATGCCTGCCAGATTGCTCTGTAGGAAAACTGAAGCCACCTAGCATTCCAGCAGTAGAAGAATGCTAGACAGACAGTAGTAGGAAAGATAACTCCTCCTCCTAGGTCAGGATTTTAATTTCACACTCAAACCTTGCTTGTCAGCATTTCTCTGACTGCCACAGTGACATAAACAGGCTTCATGTAGACTCTGGGTACTTTGCAGGGGTAGGAATCGGCGTGGTCCATGCTGGCTATGAGAGACGCCTGGCCCATCACCTGGGAGCTCACAGCACACCCTCCATCCTCGGCATCATTAACGGGAAAGTCTCCTTCTTCCACAACGCAGTCGTTCAGGAGAACCTGCGGCAATTCGTAGAAAGTCTTCTGCCAGGGAACTTGGTGGAGAAAGTAAGTATGTATCGAGGGCAGCATCGCTGAGAAGTAGTTTAACAGGTGCCTGGGTCTACTGATGGCTGAGAGTTTATCTGTGGTTCCCTCAGACCTGAGTTTCATTTTGAGCAGGCAAGACATAACAATGACTCAGACTAAATAATTTATATGAAGTCTATAGGAGACTGAAAATTGAGACAAAGAACAAAGGCTGAAAGAATTCATTCCTATGAATAACAGCCTTACAGATTTTACACTGTCACGGGAATCTGAACCTATAATGACAATGACTATTTTTGTTTGTTTGTTTGTTTTGTTTGTTTTGTTTTTTTTGAGACGGAGCCTCAAGCTATCCTCCTGGGTAGAGTGCCATGGCATCACAGCTCATACCAACCTCCAACTCCTGGGCTCAAGCAAGTCTCCTGCCTCCACCTCCCAAGTAGCTGGGACCACAGGTGCCCGCCACAACGCCTGGCCATTTTTTGGTTG
>CAUYQV010119119.1:0-27024 GCA_963574575.1 Galagoides demidoff
ATTCTCCTGCCTCCGCCTCCCAAGTAGCTGGGACTACAGGCACTTGCCACAATGCCTGGCTTATTTTTTGGTTGCAGCTGGCATTATTGTTTGGCAGGCCCGGGCTGGATTTGAACCCATCAGCTCAGGTGTATGTAGCTAACACCTTAGCGGCTTGAGCCACAAGCGCTGAGCCATCCTGGCTATTTTTTGTTGCAGCTGTCATTGTTTAGCTGGCCTGGGCTAGGTTTGAACCTATCACCCTCCATGTATGTGGCTGGTGCCATAACCACTGTGCTCTGGGCGCCCAGCCCTCTCAGGTTATTCTATCTGATATTAGCATTGACTTACTCTGTGACTATGGGAAACATTATATTTTCTCTCATTTTGTTTTCTAACAATGGCAGAGGTAACCGTTCTTATGAGTAAACAGCCATTTATTTTATTTTTTAAAAAGTTTTAATTTAATTTAATTTAATTTTTTATTTTTTTCAGTTTTTGGCTGGGGGTGGGTTTGAACCCGCCACCTCTGGCATATGGGGCCAGCGCCCTACTCCTTTGAGCCACAGGCACTGCCCTATCATTTTATTTGAGACAAAGTTTCACTTTGTTGCCCTTGGTAGAGTGCGGTGGTATCATAGCTCACAGCAACCTCAGACTCTTGGGCTCAAGCAATTCTCTTGCCTCAGCCTTCCAAGTAGCTGGGACTACAGGCGTCTGCTACAACACCCTGCTATTTTTAGAGACAGGATCTTGTTCTGGCTCAGGCTGGTCTTGAACCTGTAAGCTCAGGTGATCCCCCTACCTTGGCCTCCCAGAGAGAGGGATTACAGGCGTGAGTCACTCTGCCTGGCCCTTAAACAGCCCTTTAATCTGAAATATGTGCATACTCACTGAATTTTGTATATAACCTCATAGGCTTTGTAAATCATCAGACCCTATTCATGATCCCCATACAGAGCTTTTTTAAGACAGGATTTTCTTTTTTTTTTTAAATTTTTTTTAGAGACAGAGTCTTACTTTGTCACCCACAGTAAGGTGCTATGGCATCACAGCTCACAGCAACCTCCAGCTCTTGGGCTTAGGTGATTCTCTTGCCTCAGCCTCTAGAGTAGCTAGGACTGCCACAACACCCAACTATTTTTTTTGTTGCAGTTTAGCCAGGGCGGGGTTTGAACCTGCCACCCTTGGTATATGGGGCCCGTGCCCTACTCCCTGAGCCACAGGCGCCGACTTTTTTTTTTTTTTTTAAGACAGAGACTCAGCTATTGCCTGGGTAGAGTACTGTGGTGTCATAGCTTACAGCAACCTCCAACTCTTGGGCTCAAGTGATCCTCTTGCCTCAGTTTCTTTCTAATTTTAGTAGAAATGGTCTTGCTTTTGCTCAGGTTGGTCTCGAACTCATGAGTTCAAGCAATCCACCCACCTTGGCCTCCCAGAGTACTAGGATTATAGGTGTGAGCTACTGCGCCTGACCTATTATTTTTTTGACAGGATTTCTTAGGGATCTGAATAACCTTTCCTAGACATGTTACAAGTGCTGATGAGAATGAAATGCTCAAAGAAAAGGCAAACATAATAATTTTCCATTCTTATTAATGATGGATAATGACAAAATATCTTTTCATAATGGTAGTTTTCTTGCTTAGTCATCATGCTTTTATTTCCAAGTATTTGCATTACTGATCTGGAACCAGATCTTCTGACTTTTCTGCTAATAAAAATAATTCTCTCCTATGATCAAACAAAAATAGCTCTCTCTCTCTTTTTTTTTTGAGACAGAGCTTCAAGCTGTAACTCTGGGTATAGTGCTGTCGCATCACAGCTCACAGCAACCTCCAACGCCTGGGCTTAAGAGATTCTCCTGCGTCTACCTCCCAAGTAGCTGGGACTACAGGCACCCACCATACCCCCTGGCTATTTTTTGGTTGCAGCCATGTTGTTTGGCGGCCCCAGGCTGGATTTAAACCCACCAACTAAGTTGTATGTGGCTGTTGCCTTAACTGCTTGAGCCATAGGCGCTGAGCCACTCTTGTCTTTTTTTTTTTGAGAGAGAGTCTCACTCAGTTGCCCTGGGGGGTAGAGTGCCATGGTGTTGTAGTTTACAGCAACCTCAAACTCTTAGGCTCAAGCGATCCTCTTGTCTCAACCTCCCTAGTAGCTGGGACTGCAGGTGCCTACCACACACCTGGCTAGTTTTTCTCTTTTTAATAAAGATGGAGTCTTGCTTTGCTCAGACTGGCCTCAAACTCCTTAGCTCAGGCAATCTACCTTCCTCTGTTTACCTGATTTTCTGGGACTACAGGCTTGAGCCACCATTCCTGGCTTAGAAATAGTTTTCTCTTATACCAAAGCTAGTGTTACCTTGAAATAGATTGGGAAGAACACATTTTTCTTTCTTTTTTTTTTGCAGTTTTTGGCCACGGCTGGGTTTGAACCTGCCACCTCCAACATATGG
The DNA here is from genome assembly GCA_963574575.1 of Galagoides demidoff. Lineage (NCBI taxonomy): Eukaryota > Metazoa > Chordata > Mammalia > Primates > Galagidae > Galagoides > Galagoides demidoff. The sequence goes on from CAUYQV010119119.1 coordinate 2,438, forward strand.
GGCCAGTGCCCTACTCCTTTGAACCACAGGTGCCACCCCACATTTTTCTCTCGTTCTTTCTTTTTTTTGCAGACAGAGTCTCAGTCTGTCGTCCTCGGTAGAGTGCTGTGGCATCACAGCTCACAGCAACCTCAGACTCTTGGGTTAAGTGATTCTCTTGCCTCAGCCTCCTAAGTAGCTGGGACTACAGGCACCCGCCTCATTGCCCAGCTATTGTTTTTGTTGCAGTTGTCATTGTTGTTTTAGCAGGCCTGGGCTGGGTTTGAACCCACCAGCATCAGTGTATGTGGCCAGCACCCTACCCATTGAGCTATATGTGCTGCCTGAGAACACATTTGTCTAATAGTCATCATCACCTTTTTGGGGTATTTTTTCTAGTAAGAGAAACCCTAAGGTCAAACCCTAAATAGGAGAAACCCTATTTGCCAGTCATCACTGGACTAAGAGAGTTCTTTTTCAAGATTGTGGCTGGCTGCTTCTGTATCTTTTACATTATTCCCATATCAATCATATTAGAAAAATAGGATGATTTAGGAAAGAATGTGGAAATAACTGTAGGAGTTATCTACCCTCTTGCTTATCTGCTTGGTGACTTCCGATACCTCTTCTTTCCTAAGTCCTTTGACCTCTTTCCTATGCTTACAGTACTCCTTCTGTATTTGGTACTGACCTTCTCTTTTCACAGTATTCTTGTCAAATGAGTACCTAGACACATATTCCTAATATGATTTGTTTATTTCTTTGTGGATAATTTTGTAACAAAATTTAAATCCTAATTCCTTTGTACAATTCAGTCAATACATGCAGGGAATGTACATTTTTTTTTTGGTCATTAGAAAACAACTTTTATTAAGATCCCACCAGCTGGACAATCTGTTCCTAATATTAAGCACAGAAATCAATAAAAAAATGTATAAGATTGGCCAAGGCTACCTTATCAAGGATGGCAAACTGATCAAGAACAATACCTCTACTGATTATGATCTGTTCAACAAGAGCATTAATCCTCTGGGTGGTTTTGTCCACTATGGTGAAGTGACCAATGATTTTGTCATGCTGAAAGGCTGTGTGGTGGGAACCAAGAAGTGAGTGCTCACCCTCTGCAAGTCCTTGTTGGTACACACGAAACGGAATGTACATTTTTAAATACTCTATTTTGCAGTGTATTCCAAAGCTCCACTTCAGAAATAAAACAAACTGTGAACCTCTAATATATATTTGGCATTGTGTTAGGTTCATTTACATACCTTACCTCATTAACACAAAGAACTGAATTGGTTATTTTACTGTTTGCAAACCAGATAAGTAGATAGATATTTAGTAGGCTTTGTGCTATCTTCTCCCCCTTTTATTGTTAAACGATCTTGTAATTATAAGTTGAAAGTTATATTAATTTGAGGCTTTCTATGTTTGGACTGGCATGAATGCCAATGAGCCAGGGAGTCCATGCATCTGCTAGGCTGTTATATCACATTCACGAGTATTTGCAAACTAGTTTTGAAGTGAGGGTTGCTAAAAATAGTGACACATGTCTTTGCTTTATGCAAAAGGAATGAATGACCCTCAATAAAAAACAGAGATCAATTTGTATTTTCAGAGAATTACCTTAGATATGATTGTATTTGTTTACTTTATGGTCCTATAATAAGAGTCTTAATCTTTTTTATGTTATGATCCCTTTGGCAGTACGGAGAAAATTCATGGAACCCCTTTGTGGAATAATGGTTTATGTGCAAAAAATGAAATACATTAGAATTATAAAGGAAGGCTTGGTGCCTGTGACTCAAGTGGCTAATGTGCCAGCCACATACACCTGAGCTGGCCTATTCAAATCCAGCCCAGGCCCACCAAACAACAATGATGGCTACAACCAAACAATAGCCGGGCATTATGGCGGGCACCTGTAGTTCCAGCTACTTGGGAGGCTGAGGCAGGAGAATCTCTTGAGCCCAGGAGTTGGAGGTTGCTGTGAGCTGTGATGCCATAGCACTCTACCCAGGGCAACAGCTTAAGGCTCTATCTCAAAAAAAAAAAAAAGAATTATAAAGGAAACCAAATCAATTAAATATAGTTGTCAAAGTATTTCCTAAGTATGTGACAGTACTATATGTGCTTTTTATTAACATAGTAAATAATGTTTATTATCTACCAGTGGGTCTTGTAATTAAGAGGGGACTATTATATTTAGGATGTTGCATAGTTTAGGAAGCAGAGACCACCTCCTCTTTTTTCTTGGGTGCTTGGTAGGTCTACTAGCAATAAGGAAATAGAATAGAGGAGATGGGGTAGGAGTCCCTAAAGCTGTACTTGTAGGAGCTTTTCATGTTAAAAACTCAAGAGTATGCATAGTCAGCACCCAGATTTTGTCTCTTTCAGGACATTCACATTGGAAAAACACTTGATCTATCCTTAGTGCCTCCTCAGTGCTGACTGCCTCCTCCACAAATACATTTTCCACTTCTCTAGCAAAGTTGACGAAACCCAGCAGACATCTATTGGAACATTGAAGAACAAGGCAAGCAGTGTGTATTGGGATGTGAGTCAGCAGAAATAGAGCCAGATTTTTGAGTCTGAGTAAAAGTCACAGGCACAGACACTACATTCTGTATCTTGAGAGCTCTTTGGAGGCTCTCAATATATACTAATATACTTAATAGGCAGGGTGAGGGGGTTGGGCATTTATATCTATATTTAGAATCTGTGCTCAATTTGAGTGACTAAAATAAGGTGACTTATCTAGGGACTGAATAGGCAGCAGTGTTGGAAAGATCAGGCCTTTTAAATACTGCATTCTAGTTGTCAGTCCCCTTCATGTCTCTTTGGTTATAGCTCTTTTGACAAACTTTTTTGGAGGAAAAATGACTAAGGAAACAGGAAATTTTGGCCTACTCTGGTAGAGCTCATAAGGGAGGTTCTGTATTCTGCCTCTGATTGCATTTTGTCTGACTTTTCCCCGAGGATCCATCTATAAGACATTAGGTAATCCACTGCCCCATTTTGACCTCACTGTATTGACATTGAGGAGTACTGTCTTTTCCCAGCTCCATTGCCCAGGATTAAGGCAGCTTCTGTGTGTATGTGTATATTTTTCTCTCTTAAATATCAGTATTTAAAGCCACCTCTTTCTGAGACCATCATTGTACCTTTACATTAATGGTATTGGTTTATTACAAAGGTACAGTTATAAATAGAGAGCCTGAGAAGTATTTTCTTCATTGTTGGAGAAGTTCAAAAAGTTACTGGGCAATTATGGATGTTGGAAGACAGTGTAGTTTTAGGTACAGCTAAGTTTCAGTATAATGAATTAAAAAGCCACTGCAATTTTAGGATGTATGTATCATTCTTAGTACGTCCTTATCTTCTCATATACATTTTCTCTTTAGTTTCTCAGTAGCAAAGTTGTCCAGGCAGGCATCTATTGGAACATTAGGGAAACTGGGGATAATTTTTCAATTATTTGAAGCACTAAGTATTAAATTATTCAATATGCTTTTGGTGGTGCATAAGTTAGTAGATGTGAGGGAATATGGGAATGGTCTAAAAGGCCAGTGAAAAATGAAAAATCTTGAGAGACCTATAAAGTCAAAGTTTAAAAAGTAGTAGTTTTAGAGGGAAAGCATAAGGTTTTTTTGTAACCATAAGTAAATTAGTTTTAATACCTCAACATGATTGTTGATTATTTTAAGCTATTTTCTTTTTTGATTTCAAAATATTAAAGGGAAGGCATAAAGATTAATCTATGTTCTAAATTCTTTTAGGCTTATTTTTGTGAAATGTCTGTGACCATGGTGTTTTTCATTTCCTGAGAAACTGGATAAAGCTATAGAAATGTTTTCTAGTAAAACTCAAAAGGATTAGATATGTTTTTTCTAAATCCAAAGGATCTTAAGACTTCAGGTTAAAGAATAATGTAAAATAAGATATAAAACACAAATATCATCTTTTGACAGGACTGTATGTGAGCAGACAAGAAACAGTATAAACAAATAAATAGATAAGCAGATAAAGAAAAATATTAATGCTTTTGACAGTATGAGAGCCTTATTGTGCCAACTTTGATGCACTTAGAAATTGATAAGTACTTGTTCCTTTCCATTAAAACAAAACAGTAATGTTTGTACTGCTTTTCAGAATTCAAAGCAGGTTTCTATACTTATACATTTATTCAACTATTGCCTTCTGTGTACTAGGACTCATTGCTAGGTGCTGCATATGAATCATGATTTTTGTAGTTCCAAGTGGTTAAAAAAAAAAACAAAAAAACAAACTTGCTTACTTGTTTTGCTTGGCATAATTAAACAGTTCTTAATCTGACTTCTTTCCATCATCAGCTGTTTTCTTTGCCTTGACTATCTCCAAAAAGTCTCTCCTGCTGGTTAGAGTATAGCCACTGGATGGTTACAGAATAGTCCTTGTAGCCATATCTTCAGGTTCAAATTCATGAAGTAATTGATTGGATTAGCTTAGGTCACATATCATTGCCTCGCTCTCCTCAAATCTATGGCCAGAGGACAGTAATGTGCTGATTGGTTTAGGTTTGGCACATGCTAGGGCTCAGGCTGAAGCTACAAAAACCACATGAGAGAGTCTCCAAATAATGAAAATGGGTTGGCTTGGCACCCATAGCTCAGTGGTTAGGGTGCCGGCCACATGCACTGGGGCTGGTGAGTGTGAGCCCGGCCAGGGCCTACTAAACAGCAATGACAACAATAACAAAAAAATAGCTGGGCATTGTGGTGGGCACCTGTAGTCCCAGCTACTTGGGCTGAGGTAAGAAAATTGCTTAAGCCAAAGAGTTTGAGGTTGCCGTGTGCTGTGCTTTGTGGTGTTTTGTTGTTGTACTCCAAGGGTAACATAGTGAGACTCTGTCTTAATCAAAAAAAAAAAAAAAAGAAAGAAAATGGGTTCTTTTCTAAAAAGGGGAATTGAATAGTGGATGAACAACAAACATCTATTATATCAGTGAGTTTATAGTCTAATTTCTTCTACGATCCTTACTGTGTCTTAAAAGTTAAGTACATTTTATTAGTATCTTCCTTGATCACATGAGGAAACTCATAGTATCATAGGACTTTACAGTTAAATATAGAGTTAAGATATTGGGAGGACCTAGAGTTAAATTCCAACTTATTTGATATGATTCCTGTCTACTCTTCTCTGACCCAAACCAAAACAAGCCCTTGAAGTTCCTGGATAATTTGCAGGTGATATACTCAATGGCAGGGGAAGCTAGTCTTTATGAAAGGTGAAATTAAATTCTTGCCTGGTGCAGTGTAGCACATGGCCAGAGTGCAATAAGTAGTTGTGGCTAAATTAATCTATGACTATTTTATATACTAGGCAGTGTTGTGTTTAAAAGTACAGACTCTGGAGCCAGAATGCCTGGCTTTTGCTCAAATAAGATAATCTTGTTTTTGCTCTGTGCTAGGTATGTGACTGCAAGTTTGTGATCTTTTTATCTTGGAAAATGTTTACATGCATTTTTTATTTACTATTCAATTCTGAGATACTATAGACAAGAGCTTCCTCAGCTAAATCTCAAACTAATTTTCCTGAAGTCTGAGACTCTTGATAATAGCAAAAAAAAAAACAAAAAAAAACAATAAATACTTTTTAAATTAAATCATAGCTGTGTAAATTAATGCAATTATGGGGTACAATGTGCTGGTTTTTATATTCAATTTGAAATACTTTCATCAAACTGGTTAACATAGCCTTCACCACTTTTCTTAGTTATTGTGTTAAGACATTTATATGGCAGCGCCTGTGGCTCAGTGAATAGGGCGCCAGCTCCATATACCAAGGGCAGCGGTTTCCAAACTGGCCTCGGCCAAACTACAACAATGACAAAAAAATACCTGGGCGTTGTGGCGGGCGCCTGTAGTCCCAGCTACTCAGGAGGCTGAGGCAAGAGAATCACCTAAGCCCAAGAGCTGGAAGTTGCTGTGTGTTGTGATGCCACAGCACTCTACTGAGGGCGACAAAGCAACACTCTGTTTCCAAAAAAAAAAAGACATTTATAGGGTGGTGCCTGTAGAACAAGGAGCAGGACACCAGCCCCATATACCAGAGCTGGCAGCTTCAAACCCGGCCCTGGCCAAAAATAAAAAAAGACATTTATATTCTACACTTAGTAGATTTAGATTTAACATGTACCCTTGTACTTTTTTTTTTAATTAAAAAAATTTTTTTTAGAGACAGGATCTCACTCTGTTGCCCAGATTGGAGTGCAGTGGTGTGATCATAGTTTATCCTTAGGAGGAGGTACTCCTGCCTCAGCCTCCCGAGCAGTTGGGCCTTATAGGCATGCCCTACCACACCAGGCTAATGAAATAGTAGTATCTCTGATAGCTATTAGAAATACCTGTGACAATTATGACTGCCTCTTAGCTTTGTAAAAACATAGCTGTTTTTATCCTCCTTCATTTGTCATAAAAATATATTATCTACAATGAAGATGTTGAGTGATGAGAACGTTTTCCATAATGATTCAGGCATAATTTCAGGAATGCTCTTTTTTGAGTCCTCCATAATTTCTTTCTTTCTTCCTTTTTTTTTTTTTGAGACAGAGTCTCACTATGTTAACCTTGGGTAGAGTGCTGTGGCACCACAGCTCACAGCAACCTCAAACTCTTGAGTTTAAGCAATTCTCTTGCCTCAGCCTCCAAAGTAGCTGGGACTACAGGTGTCTGCCACAACGCCTGGTTATTTTTTGTTGAAGTTGTCCTTATTTAGCTCCCTGGGCTGGTTCGAACCTACCAGCCTCAGTGTATGTGGCTGGCACTGTAACCATTAAGCTACTGGCACCTAGCTGCTCCATAATTTCTTAAAGGTTAATTGCTCAGGCTTGGCACCTGTGGCTCAAGTGGCTAAGGCGCCAGCCATATACACCTAAGGTGGCGGGTTCGAATCCAGCCTGAGCCCGCCAAACAACAATGATGGCTGCAACCAAAGAATAGCCAGGTGTTGTGGTGGGCGCCTGTGGTCCCAGCTACTTGGGAGGCTGAGGTAGGAGACTTGCTTGAGCTTAGGAGTTGGAGGTTGCTGTGAGCTGAGATGCCACAGCACTCTACCCAGGGGGATAGCTTGAGGCTCTGTCTCAAAAACAAACAAATAAACAAACAAACAAAAAAAGATTAATTGCTCAGACTGATTCACACTATCAGTAGTTTCTTTCTTTCTTCTTTTTTTTTGCAGTTTTTGGCTGGGGCTGGGTTTGAATCTGCCACCTCTGACATATAGGGCCAGCACCCTACTCCTGTAAGCCACAGGCGCCGCCGTTTTCTTCTTTTTTTTTTAAACCTTTTTTTCGCACTTAAGCATTTTGAAATCTTGAAATCAGTAGATTTTTTCAATAACTCGTTGTATGAAACAAGCAATCCTACTTTGCCCTCCCAAATTGTTGGGATTATAGGCGTGAGCCATTATACCCAGCCTATATCATAAACATTTTTAAGGTAGGGCTCTGCATATGGTTTCCTTTCCTTAATTGAAGGTTCTTTGAGTAAATAGTTTGTACTTTTTAAATTGGTAAATAATAATTACATATATTTATGGAGTACAGTGTGAAATTTTGGTAGAAATTATAGAATGATTAAATCAAGGTGATGAACACATCTGTCTCCTCACATGCTTATTTTTTTGTTGTGAAAACTTTTAAAAATCTGCTCTTAGACTGAGTGCAATGGCATACTCTGGGAGGTCATGCAATCCTCTTGCCTCAGTTTTTCTATTTTTAGTAGAGATGGGGGGTCTCGATTTTGCTTGGGTTGGTCTTGAACTCGTGAGCTCGAACTATCCACCCACCTCGGCCTCCCAGAATGTTAAGATTATAGCCATGAGTCACAGCGCCCAGCCTCTAACAGAAATTTTGTACCCTTTGATTGATATGTCCTCTTTCCCCCTCCATTCTCCTCCCTCAGCCTCTGGTAACTATCATTCTACTCTTTACTTTCATTCTTTTAGATTCTACACATAAGTGAGATTATTTGTGGTATTTGCCTTTCTATGCCTGGTTTATTTCACTTAGCATAATGTCCTCCATGTTCAGTCTGTACTTTAAAAATTATGATGTAGTAAGAAATTAGCCAGGATGGCTTGGTGCCTGTACCTCAGCAGCTAGGGCACCAGCCACATACACCCAGGCTGGCAGGTTCGAACCCAGCCCAGGCCTGCCAAACCGAGAAAACTACAACCAAAAAAAAAAAAAAAAAAAAAAATAGCTGGGCATTGTGGTGGCTGCTGCAGTCCCAGCTACTTGGGAAGCTGAGGCAAGAGAATTGCTTAAGCCCAAGAGTTTGAGGTTGCTGTGAGCTGTGACAACACAGCACTCTTCTTTGGGCAATATAGTGAGACTCCTGTCTCGAAAAAAAAAAGAAATTACCCAGGAGTGGTGGCATGTGCTTATAGTCCAAGCAAATCAGGAAGCTGAGGTGAGAAGATCACCTGAGCCCAGGAGTTGGAGGCTGCAGTGAGCTATAATCACACCACTGTACTCTAGCCTGGGTAACAATAAACAGGGTAAGTACTGATATTATTGACTTATTTATTTATTTTTTTAGAGACAGAGTCTCACTTTGTCACCCTCGGTAGAGTGCTGTGGCATCACAGCTCACAGCGACCTCCAGTTCTTGGGCTTCTTAGCCAATTCTCTTGCCTCAGCCTCCCGAGTAGCTGGGACTACAGGCGCCTGCCACAATGCCCAGCTTTTTTTTGTTACAGTTTGGCTGGGGCTGGGTTCGAACCTACCACCTTCCATATATGGGGCAGGTGCTCTACTCACTGAGCCATAGGCGCTGCCCAGATTGGACATTTTAGAAGGCCACTTACACCATTGAGATGAGAGTACTGACCTCTGGATATATTGAAAGAATAATTAATAACAATAGTGAAGTAGAGCTCTGATCATTACTGGAAGATTTAGTGTTAAATATGTAGTAGCCTTTCTCCCATTTTAATTTGCATTTGTGATGAAAGGAAGTTTCTGGGTGGTGTTCATCTTGCATTATAGACGCTGACATTTTTCATGTCATTCTAATACTTAGCTATGACTTATGGGGTGTCAGCTTCAGTCTCTAAGAATTAGACTAGATTTCTTACAGATTTTGTCACGTCGCTACTCAGAATTTAGTTAGAGGAAAGAAAGAAAGACACAATTGCAGTTGTTCAGCTGAACATTTCACTCAGGAGTGTTTATTAGAGGCAGTGAGGCAGAATAGGAAGTCCTCATTCTGTCTGGCATTTATTTTCCAGCTCTATTTTGAGGATTTTTCTCTGTACCAAATCTTAGGCAGAGGTGACACTAGATCATAGAAATCTGCTTATCCCCAGTTTCTAGCTGATGCCTATAATTTCATCAGGATCAAGAAAGTAATTTATTTGTGAGAATTGTATCACCCAAGAAAAGTGCAAATATACTTGTAGGGAACCAGAGAGATAGCCCAAGCCAACATTTAAACATAAAACATCAAAACTTTGGGAAGCTGAGATAGAATTCCTTGAGACCAATAATTTGAGACCAACAACATAGTGAGATCCTATCTCTAAAAAAAAAAAATTTAGCTAGGTGTGGTGGCGCATGCCTCAGTCCTAAGTACTCAGGTGACTGAGGTGAGAGTATCATGTGAGTACAAGAATTCTTGGCAGCTATGATCATGCCACCATGCTCTAGCCTGAGTGACAGAGAGAGAACCTGTCTCTAAAAAAAATAAACATAAAACACTGAATATTCATAACTTTTTTGTGATAGCTAGTTACTAGAAGCTCTCTGCTAAATGACATTAAATAATAAGTTTTCCATTGTGGGAAGGGGAAGCCTGGATGGGACTTTATTTTTATTTTTTTTGTTAAGTTTTTTGAAAAATTTAATAGATTTAGGGATTAAAAATTGAATTCTGGTGGCACCTGTAGCTCAGTGGGTAAGGCACTGGCCAAATACACCCAGGCTGGTGGGTTTGAACCCTGCCTGGGCCAGCTAAACAACAATGACAACTGCAACAAAATATAGCTGGGCATTGTGGCGGGTACCTGTAGTCCCAGCTACTTGGGAGGCTGAGGCAAGAGAATACTGTAAGCCCAAGAGTTTGAGGTTGCTGTGAGCTGTGACGCTGTGGTACTCTACCAAGGACAACATAGTAAGGCTCTGTCTCAAAAAAAAAAAAAAATTGAATTCTGTTGCATGTGTATGGGTATAGTGGTGGAGTCTGGGCTTTTGGTGTACCCATTACCTGAGTAGTATACATGGTACCCTATAGATAATTTTTCATTCCTCATCCTGTCCTGCATCTGGTTTTAATAACTGAAGACTTGGAACAAGGTTAAAGTGGTAAGGCCCTAAAAGAGGCAGGGGAAGTGAGTACTGAAAAAGGAAGAGAAAGGATATATAAAAGATATGCTCTGCTACTCCACAATTTTCTTTTCTTTCTTTTTTTTTTTTTTGGAGACAGAGTCTTACTTTGTTACCCTCAGTAGAGTGCTATGGCTTCCCAGAGTGCTAGGATTACAGGCATGAGCCACCACACCCAGCCTACTCCACAGTTTTCATAGAGCTAACCCTGGTTGAGTGGTCACTGAAATGTACAGAGCATTTAGAACTTCATGCTTTGTTAACCCAGGACTTGGTGATAGCCATCCCTTTTAAGAAAGCTCTTTATCTGCACTAAAGTCTTCCCTTTCACATTGCTTTGTAACTATCATACCTCCAGGTGTGCCAGAAATGATATAAAGGGTAGTGGTGAAGTCCATACAGCCATCTTTCTTAGCCAGTTATTCTAATCTTTTAATTGCACTAAATTAGCAATTAGTATGTAGACTGAATTGTTAAGGGGGAATAACTTTCCAGTTCAAGTGATTGTTCCGGAAAGAGGCATTTCAGTGTTTCTACTAGAGCCTATGTTTTGTAAAGCTTTGTTATTTTTGCCAGATGCCATTGGTTTATCTTGGTGAAATATGTGCTATGGAATATGTGCTAGTATATCAGTACCAACATGTTTGAAATACTGGTGACAGACTTTATTTGTTAACCTCAATGAGAAAAAAAAATATTTTTCACTTTTTATGACTGATTAAAAGAAAATGGATGCCCAGAGTTCAGCCAAAGTCAATGCAAGGAAGAGGAGGAAGGAGGCACCTGGACCCAATGGGGCAACAGAGGAAGATGGAATTCCTTCAAAAGTGCAACGCTGTGCAGTGGTAAGTAAACAAGAAATTTCTTTGTTAAATACTTAGCCTGGCAGCATGAGGGTAGAAAGTAATATAACATTGATGATATCATTGTCACAAGTCTTCTTAGATAATGGAAAGAATGAATAGTAAGTGTATTGTCATCGTTGTTGGAAATCTGTTATGCTTTCTTGTCAGACTCACAGCTCAGTTGTGGGAACTTTACATAGATATTGAAAAAAGAATGTTAGGGAAATTTGAGGGTTGCATATATATTAGGCTAAAGATCAAATTCAAACTAATGAAATGGAGAAATTTGGGCTATAGGCAGTAATTTAAAATTTGTCATCTTGCTCGGTACAGTGGCTCACATCTGTAATCTTATCACTTTGGGAGGCTGAGGTAGGTGGATTACTGAGGCCAGGAGTTAAAGACCAGTCTGAGCAAGAGCAAGATCCTAAATAATAAGAAAGTAAGCTGGATTGGTGGTACATGCGTATAGTCCCATCTGTTTGGAAGGCTGAGCCAGGAGCATTGCTTAAGCCCATGAGTTTGAGTTTGCAGTAAGCTATAATACCACTGCACTGTAGCCCAAGTAACAGAGCAAGACCCTGTCTCTCTCTCATACACACAAATAAATAAATAGATAGGTAGGTAAATAAATAAATAAAATTCATCATTTCATGGTGTCTAGTGTTCTGTGTCTTACTCTTTTCTCCCCGTTGTCATTCTTCTACTATATTACTTATTGTATCTTAAATGGGAACCTTTTCACATTATTGCCTACTCTTATGTTCTTTTATCTCTGGGACATCATCTGTTTACCCCCTAACTACTGCCAAGCCTCATGTGAAGGACCCCATTCCAAACTTACTACCCTTCACCTAAAAAACATGTCCAAAATCACTTATACACAATCAAAGTTACTATTTATACGCAATGTTATTATGAAATCCATGTTTCAAAATCCCAGGGACAGAATCTTATGTTTCTGTTGTTTCTTCATTTGTCTTGACCCTTAGCCATTAGTCAACTGTAATTTCCACTGGTTATTTCTGGAGCTTCCTAGCCCAGAAATGTTTCCACTGTAGATAATTAAAAGTCATTCCAGGTGGCGCCTGTGGCTCAAAGGAGTAAGGCGCCAGCCCCATATGCCAGAGGTGGCAGGTTCAAACCCAGCCCCAGCCAAAAACTGCAAAAAAAAAAAAAGTTATTCCAAACCAGTACTATTGGCTTGGCTCCTGTGGCTCAAGTGGCTCAGGTGCCAGCCACATACACCTAAGATGGTGGGTTTGAATCCAGCCGGGGCCTGCCAAACAACAATGGCTGCAACCAAAAAAAAAAAATAGCCAGGCATTGTGGTGGGCACCTGTGGTCCCAGCTACTTGGGAGGCTGAGGCAGGAGACTTGCTTGAGCCCAGGAGTTGGAGGTTGCTGTGAGCTGTGATGCTGTGGCACTCTACCCAGGGGGGACAGCTTGAGGCTCTGTCTCAAAAAACAAAACAAAACAAAAAAACCAGTACTGGCTCAGTGCCTGTGGTTCAATCGGCTAAGGTGCCAGCCACGTACACCTAAGGTGGCGGGTTCGAATCTCTAGCCCGGGCCCGCCAAACAACAATGATGGCTGCAACCAAAAAATGGACGGGCGTTGTGGCGGGGCCTGTGGTCCCAGCTACTTGGGAGGCTGAGGCAGGAGACTCGCTTGAGCCCAGGAGTTGGAGGTTGCTATGAGCTGTGATGCCATGGCACTCTACCCAGGGGGATAGCTTGAGGCTCCGTCTCAAAAATAAAAAATAAAAAAAAGCCCCAGTACTATTTTGAGCAATAAAAGCAGTTGGGCTCATATGCCTCCAAGCATGATAGTGATGATATTGGTAGAGGCAAGTGTATTAGTTTCCTTTTGTTGTTGTGACAAATTACTATAAATTTAGTGACTTAAAATAGCACAAATATCTTATAGTTTAGGAAATCAGAAGTCTGAAATAGGTCTCTGAGGGATAAAATTAAGGTATTGGCAGGGCTGGAGGTACTAGGGGAAAATCCGCTTTCTGCCTTTTCTAGCTTTTTGAGGTTGCCTCCATTTAGCTCATGACACCAGCCAGCAATTACATCACTTTGACTTCTGCTTCTGTCATCCCATCTCCTTTTCTGATTATGACTTCCTCACCTCCCCTTTTCATTTATGAGGACCCTTTACATTGGGCACACCTGGCTAAACCAAGATAATCTCCCATTCTCAAAATTCTTAATTTAATAATACCTACAAACACCTCTTTTTCCATGTCAGGTAGTAGTCGCAGGTTCCAGGGAGTGGGTGTGGACATTTTTAATGTGCCATTATTCTGTATATGTAGCATGTAAAGCTCAAGAAAATGACTCAGGGCTCAGCGCCTGTGGCTCAAGTGGCTAAGGCACCAGCCACATACACCTGAGGTGGCTGGTTCGAATCCAGCCCAGGCCCACCAAACAACAATGATGGCTGCAACCAAAAAAAAATAGCCAGGCGTTGTGGCGGGTGCCTGTGGTCCCAGCAACTTGGGAGGCGGAGGCAGGAGACTCACTTGAGCCCAGGAGTTGGAGGTTGCTGTGAGCTATGCCACGGCACTCTACCCAGGGGGATAGCTTGAGGCTCTGTCTCAAAAAAAAAAAAAAAAATGACTCAGCAGTGAACAAAATAGGGCATTGTTAATTCTGAATATTTCTTAGAGTATTCAAATTTGAGAGACAGTGGTAGGCATCAATTCAACAATATCCCTTGCAGTAGGAACCAAATAGATGTTACTATTTGGTCATAACCAAATAGATATTACTCTCAGCCAATCATCATAGCCAGGATTGGAGTGAAGGAGGTCAGTCTTTTTAGTGAAATGAGCTCTGAGAAGACTTAAATTTCTTGGTTCTTAGAAATTGAGGAATATCAGTGCTTTAAAGTATTTTGCTTATGCCTATTCCACATTCCTTCCTGGTACACACTGCGTATTTAACATGCGCTGATTGAGTCAAAAACTCAATTACCCAACAACCTGGACTACCAAAGTGAGGAGGGAGTGTCTACTAAATAAACTTATCTGTAATTTCTACTATATACCTGTAGTTTCTATCTCTGAATTTCCTTTGAACTCTATAACAAAAGCAAATACGATTTTTCTTTGTCTTTTTGTAACAGCTTTTTAGTGAGATGTAATTGACATAGTCATATGATCCATCCAGACCATCACCAATTTTAGAATATTTTTATCACCCTAAAGAGAAATGCTATACCCATTAGTAATCACTTTTCATTTCCCCTCAACCTCCTCAGCCTTGGGAAATCACTAATCTGCTTTCTGTCTCTATGGATTTACCTCTTCTGGATATTACATACAAATGATATCATATAGTATGTGGTCTTTTGTGGTTAGCTTTTTTCACTGAGCATATTTCTAAGGTTCATTCATGTTATAGCATGTCTAAGTTGGTCTTTTCCTTCCTTCCTCTCTCCTTTCCCCCTCCCTCCTTCATTTCTTTCTTCTTTCCATCCTTCCTTCCTTCTCTCCCATCCTCCATCCTCCCTTCCTCCCCTTTTCAGAATCTTGCTCTCTCTCCCAAGCTAGAATGCAGTGGTGTCACCATAGTTCATCACAACCTCAAATTCCTGGGCTTGAGTAATACTCCTGCCTCAGCCTCCCAGGTAACTGGAACTATAGGCACTTGCCTCCATGCCTAGGTAATTTTTCTATTTTTTGTAGAGATAAGGTCTTGCTCTTGCTCAGGCTAGTCTTGAACTTCTGGCCCCAAGCAATCCTCCTGCTTCAGCCTCCCAAAGTGCTAGTAGTATAGGCATGAGCCACCATGCCTGACCTGCATTTCTTTTTATTAGTCAATAACATTCCATCATATATTGCATGCCACTTTTTTTTTTTCCCCCAGAAACAGGGTATTGCTCTGTTTCCCAGGCTGGAGTGCAGTGTTGTGACCATAGATCACTGCAGCCTGGAGCTCCTGGCTCAAGCAGTCTTCCCACCGCATTAGCCAGGCATGATAACATGTGCCTGGCTAATTTTTTATTTACTTTTTATTTTATTTTATTTCTTTTTTTTTTTTTTTTTTGAGACAGAATCTCAAGCTGTCGCTCTGGGTCGGGTGCTATGGTGTCACAGCTCACAGCAACCTCCAACTCTTGGGCTTAAGTGATTCTCTTGCCTTAGCCTCCCAGGTAGCTGGGACTACAGGTGCCCACCATAATGCCCGGCTATTTTTTTGTTGTAGTTGTCATTGTTGCTTTAGCGGGCCCAGGCTGAATTCCAACCAGCCAGCCTCGGTGTATGTGGATGGCTCCCTACCCACTGAGCTATGAGTACTGCCCTGGCAAATTTTTTAATTTTTTGTAGAAGTGGAGTCTGGCTATGTTGCCTAGGCTGATCTTGAACTCCTGGGCTCAAGTGATACTCCTATGTTGGCCTCCTAAAGTGCAGGGATTATGGACATGAGCCATTGTGTCCAGACCTGCTTTTTTTTTTGAGATGGACTCTCATTTTGTCGCCCTGGGTAGAGTGCTGTGGTGTCATAGCTCACAGCAACCTCAGATTCTTGGGCTCAAGTTATCCTCTTGCCTTACCCTCCTGAGTAGCAGAGATTACAGGCACCTGCCACAATGGCTGGCTATTTTTTCTATTTATTGTAGAGATAGGGTCTTGCTTTTGCTCAGGCTGGTTTGAACTCCTGAGTTCAAGCAATCTACCTGCCTTGCTTCCCAGAGTGATAAATAAGACTACAGATATGAGCTACCATGCTTGGCACAGACATGTTTGTCATTTTTAATTTATTCATTCACCAGTTGGTGTTTGGGTTGAGTAAATAATATTTTATTGCATACTTTCAATGTGCTAGCATGGCAGTAGGCGCTAGGGGTATAAAGATGAATGTGATTTACATTTTGAAGAGGCAAGCATAGTATAGATTTTATAGCTGGGACTCATTAGCTTTAGAAAAGCAAGTTGTATAAAGGAATAGGAAGGATTGCCAAGTGTTAGGAAGCTGGGTTGGTGAGTCAGAATAAAATAGATAGAAGGAAGAAAAAAGAGTTTAGATGGAAAAATTAAGGAATAACTTTATGGCTACTTTGTCTGTAAGTATAAAGAATTTACTAATAGAGATATTTCTAAATATAGAGTCAAAAGGATCCCAGAAATTTTTATGAAAAAAAAAGACATTTAGCCTATGTTAGTATTTACCACATATATGAATGAGTCACAGAATACCTAAACTGTGCACAAAATTGGCCATAGTTCTGCTTACGTATGCCTAAGTAGGTCTCACAGTCTCATTTCAACCAACATATATTGAGAACCTCTGTGTGCCAGTTGTTGTGCATTGGAGATGGAAATACTCTTGAAAAGCTCACAGGCAAATAGGGGAAAAAATAAAAGGGAGTTAGAGGCCAATGGCCTTCTAAGGAGAAAGAGATTGACTCTGAGTGAGGAAAGGTAGGGGCAGTTGGTGGTCTGGTAGAACTTTAAAGATATTGATGCTAAGCTGAACATTGAGGGAAAAATAGAAATTCAGGAAAGGAATGAGAGAGAATACAAGTTCATAAGTAAGAAATAGTACGTTTAACAAATTGCAAGTAATATTTCTGGAGCTTAAAGTTTAGAATAAGAATCATCATAGATAGGTGATGCTGGTGGCTCAGTGGATAGGGCGCCAGCCCCATATACCAAGGGTGGCGGCTTCAAACCCAGCCCCAGCCAAATTGCAACAAAAAAATATCTGGGCATTGTGGCAGGTGCCTGCAGTCCCAGCTACTCGGGAGGCTGAGGCAAGAGAATCACCTAAGCCCAGGGGTTGGAGGTTGCGGTAAGCTGTGATGCCACAGCACTCTACTGAGGGCGATAAAGTGAGACTCTGAATCTACAAAGAAAAAAAAAAAAAGAATCACCATAGATGAAGCAAGCAAGGGCCTGGTTATGAAGGATTCTGTCTGCTCTCCTAAGGAGTTTGAACTTTATCCTAGAGGCAATGTGGTCAGAGTTATTTAGGAAGATCATCCTGATTGCTTTGGAAAGGATGGGTTGAAACAGGGATAGAAAGAACCCAGAAATATTGGTACTGAGTTTGTTATACTGATCCAAGTTGGGGATGAAGAGAGCATAAATGACAGCAATAAATAGAGTACACAATAAATTTTAAAAACTTTGAAGAGGTAAAAGAGATAAGGATGACTCTTAGGTTTCAGTTGTAGGTAGATTGTATAGATGGAGTGCTTCTCATTGAGATAAGATATAGGAGGAAGACGAAGACTTTATTTTACACAAGTTCAATTTAGAATGCCTGTGAGATATCCAAATAGTAATTGGATAGACAAGCTCATATTATTTATATATGTTCATTGAAATGGGCAGTAGAAGTCAAGGAGAATTTTTTTTTTTTTTTTTTTTTTTTTAGATACCTGGGTAGAATGCCACAGAGTCACAGCTCACAGCAACCTCAAACTCTTGGGCTTAAGTGATTCTCTTGCCTCAGCCTCCCAAGTAGCTGGGACTATAGGTGCCTGCCACAGTGCCCGGCTATTTTGTTGTTGTTGCAGTTGTCGTTATTGTTTTAGCTGGCCTGGGCCAGGTTTGAACCCACCAGCCTCGGTGTATGTTGTGGGTGCCTTACCCACTGAGCACAGGCTGCTGCCCAAGTCAGGGAGAATTATTGCATTCTTTTTTTTCTTTAAAATAGATCCTCTGGGAGCCAGTTGGAGTGGCTTAGGCTCTTAATTCTAGAACTCTGCAAGGCCCATATGTGTGGATTGCTTGAGCTCAGGAGTTCAAGACTAGTCTGAGCAAGATCAAGACCCTAAAAATGGAAAAACAGGCAAAAGGATGGCTTGAGTCCAAGAGTTTGAGGTTGCTGTGAGCTATGATGCATGGCCGGCACTCTACCCAGGGTGACAGCTTGAGACTGTCTCAAAAACATACATACATACATACAATAAAATAGATCCCCTGGGAACAGAATCTTTCTACTATCCCTTCTTTCTCACATCACATGATATTCCTTTTTTTTTTCTTTTTTTGAGATAGAGTCTTACTCTGTTGCCCAGGCTAGCGTATAGTGGCTTTAGCTTATCTCACAGCAACCTCAAACTCCTAAGCTCCAGTGATCTTCTTGCCTCAGCCTCTCAAGTAGCTAGGACTGCAGGTGCTTGTCACAGTGCCCAGCTAATTTGTCTATTTTTAGTAGAGACCAGCATCTCCCTCTTGCTCAGGCTGGTTTCAAACTTCTGAGCTCAAGAGATCCTCCTGCCTTGGCCTCCCAGAGCCTAGGGTTACAGGTGTGATCTACCACACCTGGCTTATGTACTTATGTATTACTTCTTCTTTTTTTTTTTTTAGAGACAGAATCTCACTTTGTCCCCCTTGGTAGAGTGCCATGGTGTCACACAGCTCACAGCAACCTTCCTTCAACTCCTGGGCTTAGGTGATTCTCTTGCCTCAGCCTCCTGAGTAGCTGGGACTACAGGCACCCCCCACCACACCAGGCTATTATTTTTTGTTGTTGCAGTTTGGCTGGGGCCAGGTTTGAACCTGCCACCCTCCGTATATGGGGCCGGCACCCTACCCACTGCACCATAGGCACTGCCCAATATGTATTACTTTTTGAAGTTGAATTGAAATACCGTAGCAATGAGTAGTATGACATTCACTGCACCTCTTATAATTGTAAAAATCAAATGTGACTTGTATTCATTTCTTGTTATCAGTATATATTACAATCTTAATATAGTTTTTTCATTCTTAAAATGTGTATGCATTTTTTTTGGCACCCTCTGTATATAAGAGCATTATTGAGAGATAGTACATATACCATTATAATTTACATATCTATTTAAAGTACATATAATTCAGTGGTTTTTAGTATATTTATAGAATTTTGCAACCATCATCACAATCCATTTTAGAACATTTCCATCATCCTAAAGAGAAATCCTGTTGGGCTGGGTGAGGTAGCTCACGCCTATATCCTAGCACTCTGGGAGGCTGAAGCAGGTGGATTGCCTGAGCGCAGAGGTTCAAGACCAGCCTGAGCAAGAGCAAGACCCTGTCTCTAAAAATAGCCAGGTATTGTGGCAAGTGCCTATAGTCCCAGCTCCTTGGGAGGCTGAGGCAAGAGAATGGCTTGAGTCCAAGAATTTGAGGTTGCTGTGAGCTATGATGCCACAGCACTCTACCACAGGCAACAAAGTGAGACTTGTCTTTTAAAAAAAGAGAGAAATTGTGTACCCACTAACAGTCATTTTCCATTTCTCCCAACTGCCCAGCCCTAGCTAACTACTAATATACTTTCTGTCTATTGATTTGCCTATTTTAGAAATTATGTGTAAATGGAATCATACTGTTGTTTGTGTCTAGCTTTTTTTACTTGGCATAATGTTTTCAAGCTTCATCCATGTTGTAGCATGTATCAATACTTTCTTTTCTTTTAATTGCCAAGTATCTTTTGTTTTTTGAGGTATAACTTACAGTAAAGGACACAAATCTTAATTATTTTCAGTAAATGTTTACATATGTATGCATTCATGTAATCACCAGTATCCCTAGAAGACTTCCTCATACTCCCTACTAGTCAATATCTTCTTTTTCCAATTTTTTTTGTTATCCTCTGGCTTCTATTTATTGTAGATGAGTGTTCTGAGTTTTTGACCTCCACATAGATGGAATTATAGAATATGGTATCTTTTGTGAATAAATATATACTTTTAGAAACAGAAATCACTATCTCTATATATCTTTGATCTCTTTGTTTACTAATTTCTAGAGGATAAATTGTTTTTCTATAATTTAATATATTAAATCATTACTATGGAAAATTTCATGTTTGGGTCCTTGGTCTGTTATCTCACTTTGTTGCCTTGTGGTGTCATAGCTCACAGCAACCTCAGACTCTTGGGCTCAAGTGATTCTCTTACCTCAGCCTCCCAAGTAGCTGGGACTACAGGTACCTGCCACATGCCTGTTTTTTTTTCTTTTTTTGAGACAGAGCCTCAAGCTGTTGCCCTGGGTAGAGTTCCATGGCATCACAGCTTACAGCAACCTCAAACTCTTATACTTAAGCCATTCTCTTGCCTCAGTCGCCCAAGTAGCTGGGACTACACCTGGCTATTTTTGTTGTTGTTGCAGTTGTCATTGTTGTTTTAGCTGGCTGGGCTGGGTTTGAACCCACCACCCTCCTATGTGGCTGGTGCCCTGCTGTCTGAGCTACGGGCACGGCCCTTGGCTATGTTTGTTTTTTTTAAAGACAGGGGTCTCACTCTAGGTCAGGCTGGTCTTGAACTCTTGAGCTTAGGCGATCTGCCCGCCTCAGCCTCCCAGAGTGGTGGGATTATAGATGTGAGCCACCGCACCGGCCTTCTCTCTCTTTTTCTGAAAGAATCTCCCTCTCTTGCCTTGGCTGGAATGCAGTGATATGGTCATAGCTCACTGTAATCTCCAATTCCTAGACTTAAGGGATGATCCTGCCTCAGTCTCCAGAGTAGCAGCGGCTATAGGTATGTGCTATCATGCCTGGCTAAGTTTTAAATTTTTTGTGGACATGAGGACTTGCTATGTTATGCAGGCTGCACATGGACTTCTGCCTCTAGCATTCCTCCTTTGCTGGCCTCCCTAAGTGCTGGGATTATAGATATGAGCCACTGTGTCCAGCCTGTTAACTCTTTTAAAAAGTGGTTCAAAGGGTGAGCATGAGTGGCACTTGCCTGTAATTCTAGCATTCTGGAAGGCCAAGGTGGGCTGGATCCCTTGAGCCCAGGAGTCTGAGACCAGCCTGAACACAAGTGAGACCTCATGTTTACTAAAAAATTGAAAAAAATTAGCTGGGCGTTGTGGTGGGTGTCTTTAGTCCCAGATACTTGGGAGGCTGAGGCAGGAAGATCACTTGAACCCAGGTGTTTGAGGTTGCTATGAGTGAGGCTGATGCCACTGCCCTCTAACCTGGTTAACAGATTAAGATTTTTGTCTCAAAAAAAAATTAATTGAAAAAAAAGTGGTTCAAAGAAAAATAACACACATATTTTCTAAAACAATGTTTTCATTTAGATCTTTAAATTTTTTTTTAATTTTATAATATTAGGGGGTACATGTTTCATTTACATGCTTTATTTTTGTACAGATTGAGTCAAAGTTATAAGTATGCTCATCACCCAGACAGTAGTGTACTGTACTCAGTAGGTGTGAATATACTCCTCCCTTTCTCCCCCCCCCACTTTGGTTTTCATTGAGTCTTTAGCATACCTTAAACTAAACTTATATGAGTGATTTTAAAAAATATATTTTAATGTTAAAATATAACCTTAAAAATCTATCCTTATCTGAAAATAAAACATGAAATATCTTCCCAGTCTCTGGATTCACCCTAATCATAAGGTCTATTTAGAATTTAAAATTCTGGCTTGGTGCCTGTGGCTCAAGCGGCTAAGGCGCCAGCCACATACACCTGAGCTGGCGGGTTCTAATCCAGCCTGGGCCTGCCAAACAACAATGACGGCTGCAACCAAAAAATAGCCAGGTGTTGTGGCGGGCGCCTGTAGTCCCAGCTACTTGGGAGGCGGAGGCAGGAGAATTGCTTGAGCACAGGAGATAGAGGTTGCTGTGAGCTGTGATGCCAAGGTACTCTACCCAGGGCGATTGCTTGAGGCTCTGTCTCAGAAAAAAAAAAAAAAAAGAATTTAAAATTCTTCTAAATCCTTCCAGGTAAATATAAAAATAAAAAGATAAAAAATAAGTAGAATTTAAAATTCTAAGTGAACATTACTATAGCCATATGGACATTAAAAGGATTATAAGGGAATATTGTGAACAACTTCATGCCAAAAAATTTGACAACGTACATGAACTTAATGAATTCCTATAAAGAGACCAATTATCAAAACTGACCCAAGACAAAGTAGAAAATCTTAATAGACCTGGATCAAGTAAAGAAATGAATTAGGGCTTGGTGCCTGTGGCTCAAGTGGCTAAGGCGCCAGCCATATACAACTGAGCTGGCGGGTTCCAATCCAGCCTGGGCCTGCCAAACAACAATGACAGCTGCAACCAAAAAATAGCCAGGTGTTGTGGCAGGCACCTATAGTCCCAGCTACTTGGGAGGCTGAGGCAAGAGAATCGCTTAAGCACAGTTGGAGGTTGCTGTGAGCTGTGATGCTATGGCACTCTATCCAGGGGGACAGCTTGAGGCTCTGTCTCAAAAAACAAGAAAAGAAAAAGAAAATGAATTAGTTGTTAAAAGTCTTCCCATAGGCTCGGCACCTGTGGCTCAAGGGGCTAAGTCACCAGCCTGATACACCTGAGCTGGTAGGTTCGATTCCAGCCCAGGCTGACAAACAATGATGGTTGCAACCAAAAAAATAGCCAGGCTTTGTGGAGAGCGCCTGTAGTCCTAGCTACTTGGGAGGCGGAAGCAGTAGAATCGCTTGAGCCCTGGAATTGGAGGTTGCTGTGAGCTGTGATGCCACAGCACTCTACCTAGGGCAATAGCTTGAGGCTCTGTCTCAAAAAAAAAAACTTCCCAGAAGGGCTGCGCCTGTAGCTGAGTAGGGCACTAGCCCCATATACTGAAGATGGTGGATTTGAACCCAGCCCTAGCCAAACTGCAACAAAAAATTAGCCAGGCACTGTGGTGGGCGTCTATAGTCCCAGCTACTCAGGAGGCTGAGGCAAGAGAATTGCTTAAGCCCAAGAGCTGGAGGGTGCTGTGAGTTGAGATGTCACAGCGCTCTACTAAGGGCGACAAAGTGAGACTTTGTTTCTAAAAAAAAAAAATTTTCCCGGGTGGCACCTGTGGCTCAAAGGACTCCGCAGGCTCCATATGCCGGAGGCGGTGGATTCAAACCCAGCCCCGGCCAAAAACCACACACACACACACACACACACATCTTCCCTCAAAGACAAATCCAAGCCCAGATGACTTCAAAACATTTAAAGAAGAAATAACACTAATTTTATACAAACACTTTCAGAAAATATAAGTGGAAAGAAGACTTTGCAATCTATTTTTTTTTTTTTTCTTTAAGAGACAAGTCTACCCCAGTCATCCAGGCTGGAGTGCAGTGGAACAACTATAGCTCACTGCAACCTTGAACTTCTGGGCTCAAGCAGTCCTTCTTCCTTTGCCTTCTGAGTAGCTGGAACATTAGGCATTCACAACACCTGGCTCATTTATTATATTATTTTTTTAAAGACAGGTTCCTGGTCTTAACCATCCTGACCTCAAGTGATCCTCCTACCCTTCCCTCCTAAATTCCTGAGATTATAGGCATGAACCACTGCACCTGGCTCCACACCTATTATGTGAGGCTAGAGACCAAAGTGAGAAAAAAAATAACAAGAAAACTTCAGTTCAAAATTCCTCACAATAGGAAACTCTTGTGAGGAAAACTTAACAATAGTAGAGGGCATGGAGCAGGTCCGTCGGCATGAATAGCAAATTCAGCTGTCCACAAGAAGGAAGCGCCTTCAGAGGAACCAAATTATCAGGTTAGCAATTACAGAACCTGGTTTTAACCTATGAAGGAAAGAGCCCCTAAAGAGGGCAAATAACAGTCTTGCATTGCCTATGCCACCACCCTTCCTCCATTCTCTGGCAGTACCCCACCAGCATGCTATATGGAAAGAGAATCTGCTTGCTGGGGGAGGGAGTGTGAACTGATTATGGGACTTTGCATTGGAACTCAGGGCTGCCCTGTCAAAAGGGAACACAGCCCAGGGCAGCAGTTAGACAAGCCCAACCAGAGAAAAATCCTTTGCCCTGCTGACAAAGAGCAGCCTGGGGCCTGGAATAAATTGGTAAGGCAATCAGGCCACAGAGGCTGTGTTCCTTGGGCAAATTCCTATTGCTGTCCTGGCTTTAGAACCAGTGGACTTGGGATACACATCCCAAGTGTGACACTAGCTATGACAGCCAAGCCAGTGCCTGTGTCGCCCCTCCCCCAACCATAGGCAGTATAGGTTAGGGACAGTTGTTTTCCACTTGGGGAAAGGAGAGGAAAGAGTTCAGAGGACTTTGTTTTGCAACTTGGGTACCAACTCAGCCATAGCAAAATAAAGTGGCAAGCAGACTCTTGATACCCCTGCTCCAGGCCTTAGTTCCTGGATAACATTTCTAGACCCATCCTGCACCAGAAGGAAGGACCTAGTCCTGGCAGGATTCTCCACCATTAGAAGTAGTTAGGCTGGCTTGGCGCCTGTGGCTCAGGTGGCTAAGGTGCCAGCCACATACACCTAAGGTGGCAGGTTTGAATCCAGCCCAGGCCCGCCAAAACAACAATGATGGCTGCAACCAAAAAGTAGCCAGGCGTTGTGGCGGGTGCCTGTGGTCCCAGCTACTTGGGAGGCAGAGGCAGGAGACTCGCTTGAGCCCAGGAGTTGGAGGTTGCTGTGAGCTGTGATGCCACAGCACTCTACCCA
>CAUYQV010119121.1:0-19364 GCA_963574575.1 Galagoides demidoff
GATCCCCAAACCAGGAAAAGACTCAAGAAGAAAAGAAAAATATAGACCAATATCACTAATAAATATTGACGTGAAAATATTCAACAAGATCCTAACAAACAGAATCCAGCAACACATCAAACAAGTTATATACCATGACCAAGTGGGTTTTATCCCAGGATCTCAAGGCTGTTTCAATGTATGTAAATATAATTCATCACATAAACAAATTAAAAAACAAAGGCCATATGATTCTCTCAATTGATGCAGAAAAAGCTTTTGATAATATCCAGCATCCTTTCATGATCAGAACACTTTAAAAAATTGGTATAGAAGGGACATTTCTTAAACTGATAGAGGCCATCTACAGCAAACCCACAGCCAATATCATATTGAATGGAGTTAAACTGAAATCATTTCCACTCAGATCAGGAACAAGGCAAGGTTGCCCATTGTCTCCATTGCTCTTTAACATTGTAATGGAAGTTTTAGCCATCGCAATTAGGGAAGAAAAGGCAATCAAGGGAATTCACATAGGATCAGAAGAGATCAAACTTTCACTCTTTGCAGATGATATGACTGTATATCTGGAAAACACCAGGGATTCTACTACAAAACTCTTAGAAGTGATCAAGGAATATAGCAGCATCTCAAGTTACAAAATCAACAGTCATAAAGCAGTAGTCTTTATATATACCAACAGCAGCCAAGCTGAAAAAACAGTCAAGAACTCTATTCCATTCACAGTAGTACCAAAGAAGATGAAATATTTGGGAGTTTACCCAACAAAGGACATGAAAGATCTCTGTAAAGAGAACTGGGAAATTCTAAGAAAAGAAATAGCTGAAAATGTTAACAAATGGAAAAACACACGATGTTCATGGCTGGGAAGAATCAACATTGTTAAAATGTCCATACTACCCAAAGCAATATATAATTTTTTTTTTGAGACAGAGCCTCAAGCTATCCCCCTGGGTAGAGTGCTGTGGCATCAGAGCTCACAGCAACCCCCAACTCCTGGGCTCAAGCGAGTCTCCTGCCTCTGCCTCCCAAGTAGCTGGGACCACAGGCACCCACCACAATGCCTGGCCATTTTTTGGTTGCAGCCATCATTATTGTTTGGCGGGCCAGGCTGGGATTCGAACCCACCACCATGGGTGTACATGACTGGCGCCTTAGCCGATTGAGCCACAGGCGCCGAGCCGGCTAAGTCTTAAGAGGGGCCATGATGTTCTAGTATGAGTTTTATAGATTGTTTATAATTTGAAATGGCAAATCTCATCCAATACAATTATGCCTTTATTTAATTTTTAAAATATATTTTTGTAAAAAAAAACTTAACATATTAGTTGTAGGTAAGGATATGGGCATGTATCCTATGTTATGTAAGACTCTGAGAATCTAAACACACATGATCTCTGAAGCATTTTAGGAAAGACAGACACGTACATATTTAAAGTATTTTCAAGATGTAAGACAAATAGAG
Organism: Galagoides demidoff; assembly: GCA_963574575.1. Lineage (NCBI taxonomy): Eukaryota > Metazoa > Chordata > Mammalia > Primates > Galagidae > Galagoides > Galagoides demidoff. The sequence continues at coordinate 1,466 of CAUYQV010119121.1, forward strand.
GAGAGGATATGTTTACCTGGGGTCTGAAAGGGCAACAGAACAGTGTTAGTAGAGACACAACACACATACCAGGGGTGATTACTATGCTGAAACTTGAACTATAGCAGAGGCCTCCCAGGCCTTTGCAGTGTAGTGCTGTGTCTACACTAAGACACACATGGATTCAGTAGCATGTTATTTCAGTGGTGCTGGCAACTAAAATATTTGGGTTTTGTTTCTGAACATTAAGTATGAAGGAAGATCAAAATAAATAGAACATAATATGGATTCAATAAACAGGAGCAAGAACAGAGTGCACCTTGTAGGTTTCCATCTGTGCTAAGGAATTCTGTCTCAACTTGATAAGCCACTGGTCCTCACCTTTCTTAGAATATAATGTCTTGCATATTTTAAAATCTGCATATGTTACTGTCAATTCTTCTCATTCTGATTCATGTGCTTTGATGGAAGGCCTGGGGAACGTGCATTTTAAGGTTTGCACCACGAGAAACGCTGTTTTAGGTATTGAAAACAACTGAAAGCCTCCTGGCAGAGCATTGATACGTCAGATCTTTAGTTTTCAAGAAAAATTTGAGAATAAGACCAGGTTGATTAGTGAGGAGGCTATTGAAAATTACAGGTCAGAGAGGATTAAGTCATGAAGTCTTGAAATACAGGGATTTATGACAATGGCAGCCAAGTAGTTTCATTGGGAAATGACAGTCTATTCAATGAATAACTATCAATAAGCAAAAGAGGATAATTGAATCAATCACATACAGAAAATTTCTATCACATACTACACACAAAAATTTACCGAGGTGTTAAAAAATCTGGGTATGATAGGTATAACAATCAACTGTAGAGAAGAATAACTTCATGACTTTTTTAAAAGTACATCAGTTTTAAAAGAAAAAGGATTAAATTGACTATATCACTATTAATATGTGGTATCTCCTATTATTTCAAGAGATCATGGAGAGTTGAAAAGGGAACACAGAGGAAAGAGAAGACACTATTTTAAATACATGAATCCAGAACATATAACTATTTCTTTAAATTAATATGGAGAATAAAGAAACCCATTTGAAATATGAATTAGACTTACTTTTAAAGAGTGGCTCTCCAAATGGCCAATTGTCATACAAAAAGTTGCTCATAACATAAGACATCAGAGAAATGCAAATGACCACTGTAATGTGTAGCACTCCACACCTGCTGGGACAGTACAATGAAAAAGGATCAAGTGTGGACAAGGACATTGAACAATCAGAGTCCATATACTGCCTGTAGGAATGAATGGAAGGTTTACATCTACATTAGGAAAACCTTTACAATAAACCATATAAATGAATAAATGGGTGCCCTAGTGATTCTATCCTGTGTATACACACAAGTATGTGAATGGACTCAGCAGTTCACAGATGCTATAACATTCACAGGAGTGTTATTCAGAGTCACAAACTAGAAAACAACGAATTCTCATCTATAGTTGACTTAATATATTATGGTCCATTCAAAGGATACTATATACTCCAGTTGTCTATTGATGTATAGAAGACCATTTGAATTTAGTAGAATGAGATACCAAAGATTATGATCATGGATACTATCTCAGAAATTTAGATAGAGCAAAGCATGGATAGATTGTCTCTGTTCATCTATAATTCTGAGGCCTTAGCTGGAGGGTAACAAGTCACTGAGAACCAAAATTTTCCGAAAGTTCTTCACTTGCGTGTTGGGTATCTGATTTGAATTACTCAACTGGAATATTTGCATGTGGCTTGGGCTTCTCTGAATCTCAGCTGCATCCTGGGAAGGGGGAGTCCTGAGAGGCAGCATCTGAGGAGCTAGTGTTTCCATAAATCTAGGACAAGCCACAATGCCTCTTCTGACCTACCCTGGAAGTCACAAGTCATACTCTATTCAACAAGCCATGGTGTATTAATTGCAAGAAGGTCACTAAGTCAGCATAATTCAAGGGAAGAGGAATTGGATTCCATCTCTAGGAAGCTGCAAGGCCAATTTGCAGATCATGTGGTCTAGGAAATACAGTTGTGGTCATCTTTAGAAAGCAAAATCCACCGCAGAATACGCTGATGAGATTGGCAGTGAGGCCCTCAACATAGGTGAATCTCTCAGGAATATTGTTGAGTTAATGAAGCCAGATACAGAGAGCACATGCTGTGTACATTCCTATTTATACACAAAACATTAAACCCAGAAACACGTTACAGAGGTGCTTACCTACCGGGATAGTAATGGAAAGAGAATGGCAAATGGTCTCCGAGGCATTATTTCTACTACATTTCTCTTATGAATGCTAGTGACAAGGTGGAGTTAGCGTGTGCAAATTCATCAATTGTTCTGTTATGCTATAAACAGCTTTTCTGTGTATATCTTATCCTTTAGTAAAAGGTTAAAATAAAAAAGAAAAGCACATTTGACATATTTATATCCAGCCTAGCTGGTCTTTGTGCCTATCTTAAGATCTTTTCTATATTTTTCTCATTTTTTTCTTCACTCATCACTTGGCGGTGACTTTATGGTCTCAGTCATTTCACATTTGCTAAAAGCTTTTCCAAAGATGCACGCTACTTGTTAGACATCAGACTTCTGAAATAATGCCAGTGTATTGCTGATGCAATGCTTATTGTTTATTCAACACGAAATAATTTCTTTCTTTTTTTTTTTTTTTTGAGACAGAGCCTCAAGCTCTCCCCCTGGGTAGAGTGCCATGGCATCACAGCTCATAGCAACCTCCAACACCTGGGCTCAAGCGAGTCTCCTGCCTCCGCCTCCCAAGTAGCTGGGACCACAGGCACCCGCCACAACGCCCGGCCATTTTTTGGTTGCACCCGTCATTGTTGTTTGGCGGGCCGGGGCTGGGAATTCAAACCCGCCACCTTAGGTGTACATGGCTGGCGCCTTAGCCGATTGAGCCACAGGCGCCGAGCCTAACCTTTTTCTTGATGTGACTTTTGTACCAGGATGTTACGGAGTGAGAACCCCAGATCTCAGTCAGGGGAGAAGGACGGCTTCGGTCCTAGGGAAGCTGATTGTCACAGGTTTTATCATGCTTTATTGTCACTGGGGATAGATTTCTTCATTTTAGTTCTTTTTTTCTACTTCTTGTAGTTTTGATGTTTTTTCCTTGTCCTCTTGAAGTGTCTTTCAAATTGAGTCTAATTTTCTACAAGCCTTATTTTTAAGCAAAACCAAGTTATTTACTTAACTTACTGCCCCTCATCTTTGAGTTTTCATGCTTACCTATGGTTTGAATTTTTATGACGATAATTACTTTTTTAGGTAATTAAAAATGAGTTGTTAAATGAATTCTAAATCGTGCTATATACATTTACTACATATTTTTCATGCGTTAAGGATTCCTGGGAGAGTTGTGAAGGACAGCACCTCATACTTTCTGGCTTGGGTTTTCATGGCTAGCTCCAGACAGTCCAACTCTGCACGTTTCCCCACGTTTGACATCTCCTACTCTTTCAGATGAAGACTTGAATCTACCATCCTCCTCCACCCCACGCACACATGTTCCTCCTCCAGTGTTTCCTAAGTCTGCCAGAAGCAGTATGATCTTACTTATCGCAACATTTTTCAAGATGTCTTTGATTTTTCTCCCTTCTCCACCTCCCAGCCAAAATAATTCCCAAGTCCCTGTTATCCAACTTCTTCTGTATCTCTTAAGGCTTGACTTTCCTCTCCCTCCTCCCACTGGGAACCTGGTCGCTGTGCGTCTGGACTGATACCAGAGGGGTTGGGCTCATGCAGTAGTCTGACAACTGCCTCTGATCCCAGCCTCTGCAACAAATTCCACAGACTTCAGACTCATTTTCCTAATAATACCTCCTTCCTCCTTACTTCCCAGTGCCAATCAAGCACTGAAATTTGCCTCAGAAAGCCCATCATGCTTTGTACCCTCCAGACAAGTCAACTTGCAGAGAAATAAAAGAGGAATATTGTCACTGAAGATCTTTGCATCTTTTTTCTTTTTATATTTAAATGCATGAGCTATAGTGAGTAGACTTTGATCACCTCTGTCTGGGCTTCTAAGAAGTCTTTTTCGTTGACTTTTAACAGGTTCTTGTCTTTATTCTAGATAGATGAGATTGCCAAAGAGTGGGTAAATGAAATTTCCTGCCATTAAAGATTACACACACACACAAAACCACACAGAAACACACCCCACAGACACTTACTTACATACGTCTAAGGAATGCTTCGGAATTTCAACAGTATATTAATTCTTTACCTCAAAAACAGTAGATACCAAAGGAATGCTTTTCCATTTTCCTTTACATTGGACCAACTTGCAATTTGAGAACAAGAGTTAGAGGTGGTTTTCAGACAGAATCCATTTAATTAATCATATTATTTGAACAGCTGGGGAGACATATATTTATGTAAGAGCTTAACATTCTTTCGAAAAATTGTCAAGTATGAATCAAAATAATATTATTTCACTTTTTAATGATACTATTTATCTTTAGATTTTATTCACACCTAAATTTATAAATCAATAGTTCCAGTCTTTGAGACACATTATTACCTATGTTTGAATGCTTTTAAAAGCACTATCATAGGCAGTGTGGTTTTAAAAGGGGGCTAAGGTTCTGTTTACCACAGGGACTCATTTGGAAAGTGTGAGATTTTCCGATTTTTGTTTCTAAGTTTGGCAAGCAATGGATAGAGTAGAGAAAAAATAGCTTAATAAAATGATATGTCTTCCCCTTGGTAGTCACTAGCAGGAGCATGAACCTTGCTTAATAAAAAAGGTAAAGTGTGTCTCATTCAATACAGCAATAAAAATTCTACACAGACAAACATGGGTGGAAGGCACAGTGAAATTAGATTCTTAAGTTAAATCATCCAAGAACACAGGTGTGTTTTTTTAATTCATGAAAACATGGCAAACAATAGCAAGAGAGATGGAAAAAGTTTATACTAATAGTTTTTTTGTTTGTTTGTTTGTTTGTTTGTTTTTAGAGATTGAGTCTCACTATGTCGCCCTCAGTAGAGTGCTGTGGTGTCACAGCTCACAGCAACCTCCAGCTCTTGGGTTTAGATGATTCTCTTGCCTCAGCCTCCCAAGTAGCTGGGACTACAGGAGCCTACCACAGCACCTGGCAATTTTTTTTTTTTTTTGGTAGTTTGGCCAGAGCCGGGTTTGAACTCACTACCCTCAGTATATGGGGCCAGTGCCCTACTCACTGAGCCACAGGCACCACCCAATATATTAGTAGTTTTAATACAGGATTTCTAGCATCTGTTTCTAGAGTTAAGGCCATTTTGAAAGTAACACTTTGGATTTGCCCAGTATTAACCTGATAAGAAACTCCAGGGATGGGCCATCATCTAAATGAGAGTCACTTGTGAGGACCATCAACTGCCATCCTTTGGGCCCCCAAAGGTCACACTGAGGGCCTCAAAGCTGTGGAGTAACTCTGAAAACATATAATGGGCAGAAGCTGCTTAAGAATAAATTTGGGGAGATGAGGGAAGGACAGGCAAGTGGGACTGACACAGTCAACTCTACTTTTCCATTTTACCTCATTGGGAACACACTGCCTGGCTCAGTAAACCTCAGGGCTAATGCCATGCCACTCGACTGGACTCGGGTTCCAGCAGAGGCATGATGCTGCCCTTCCCCGGCTGGGCCTGCAAGTGGCCTCCACAGGCACAGAGGAATCCAAGGCTTCTGCGGCTCTGGACTCTGAGATTCAGATGGGCCAGGTTGCCTTTGCCCATTGGGGCCAGGTCTGTGGCTTCTCCAGTTCTTGAGTCTCAGTGCATCTCAGCTGTGCGGGAAGAGGAGGGCACGAGTATTGTGCCCTCTGCTCTCCACCCACAGATCTGGCTCTAACTCTGAGCCCCCTCCAAGACCACACTGAGAAATCACAGGAGAAACTGGGAGCCCGGCCTTCCCTCTGGGAGCCCGGCCTGACCTCTAGCAGTTGAATAATCCAAGAGGATAGAGGAAGACACACCTGATCACAACACTGCCCTGATACAGGCCAGTGTCGGGAATAGGCCAAGGGCACCTCAAAGGGGTACATTCATTCATTCATTCATTCATTAGCTCACTCATTCTTCCATCCACTGATTTTACAGGTATGTATTAAACATTTACTACCGGGCAAGTTCTTAAGGACCAGAGACATATGGATGAAGGTTATCTCACGGGGTTCTCAAAATAGCAGGGCAGAAAGACAATCAAATAAAACACCGATAAATGTAAAATTGAAACTGGGATGTGAAAAATGTGGTAGCATGAGAGCCCCTCATAGCTTATCTGGCACCACCAGGAAGCGAGGCTTTCCACGGAGAGGAGGGAGTGTGGTGAGTCAGAAACAGCAGAAGGCCCGTGTGCCGGGGGGAAAAAAGGCCTGGGGTAAGATAGGAAACCCGGCTGGACAGGGGGCACCGGAGCTCAGACCCCACACAATTCTAGGCTCAATAATGAGTTTCATTTGGAGGGGAAAGCAGGAGTAGCGCATAGTTTGAGATAAATACCCAGAAGTGTCATGCCCAGTCTGGAGAGAGAAGTGATGAACCCACATGGTCCGGTCAGACAGGGTCGAGGACAGCAGAGGCAGGCACCCCGCCCGCCCAGGGTACACTAATTGCTGGGGACAACAATATTAAGAGATGGCTTCCTGAAAAGGGGCCAAACCACCACTTGGTTAAAACAGGGAAGTTTTGACTAGCTCCACTAATAAATAATGAATCTAATATCCTTTGCCCGGCCTTCACTCTTTCACATAAATTCAATATGTTAATGCATCTGTAACAAATTAAGTGTCTTTTAAAAGTCCCTTAAAAGTCTCCAAATCTTTGAAAATTCAGAGTGCCTATGGAAAACAAATAAGCGAAATCCTTGACCTTTTCTCTCTTCATAAGATCAATGGAATATGCCAAGAACCCAGAAACGTTTCTATTTCCAGAATTTTCTTTAAAGGAATTTGCTTTTATGAACCCAAAGCAAAAATGGACGTCTCTTTCAAAAAAAAGAAAACTGGCCTGTTTGGTTAGCTTTTGATAATGAAGTCGAGAGAATACTAATACATACCAGTCATAACGCAAAACGACTCAATCTTCTAAGCTCACACTGTGATTTGACATATGTAGCCTAGACAAGCCTTGGAATCTAAGAGTAGCAATTTGAGTTGTTTATTCTCACATAATGGGGACAGAGGGAGGGAAGAATTTCTATTTCCCGGCAGTTGGTGTTACGTGTCCCTTCTGTATTTCAGTGAGAATTTTCTTTAATAATCCTCTGAGCTGATTCGTAACCGTCAATAAAATACCCGAGATCCTGCCTGACACCCAGATGGAATCCTGAAATAGATAACAAGGAGACAGCCTTTGAAAGGACCCTTTACACAACAAATTTCATTTTATTTCATTTTGAAAAAGGAAAGAATTGGGAAGGAAAGGCTGTTAAAGAACTCCTCCAAAGAGTCAGCGATTTCTGAGTTTTTCAATTAAGTTGCCAATTTTAAGGCTATTACACTGCTCCCTGAATCAAAAGGATTAGCAATTTTCCTCTCAGCAATTAGAAAGGTAGAATTTTACCATGGCAGCACATGGGGAAAGGCTGTAAAGACGTTAGAATTAACTAAATCTCCACTGAGGACCACCCAGGAGGAGCTAAATGAAGGGTTACTTTCAAGTGGGGCTCTGATCAAAGATGGAGGGAGATTAGAACCAATAGGGGGTTAAAGGGAAACATCTGGTCCTTTGCAGTCATCCCCAGCAGAGATGTGGATCTTCCTTGGGGAAGGAGCAGCCCACCTGCCCACAGACCCCACCATGGCCACAGCATCCTGATTCCACCCAGGGAGACACCTCTGTCATTCCGCAGAAAATGCACTTGAACATTCTGAAAAATTAACGAGGGCCTCCTTCAGCAGGAGACGCAGATGCAGGACTTAGTGCTGAGGTTCAGACACCACTTTTCCCTGTTTGGGTGACATAGTCACGCCACCTACTGAGCGTAACTCCTCCACAGTCTGGAGAAACCCTTCGCTTTCACCGATTACTATAACATGATTATTATTTGCATTTTTTTCTATTTTGTAAAGTTTTGCGCAACAACTAAACGCAGGACAACTTCTTTTGTGGCTTGAGTAGGAATTGGGAGTGACCCAGGGTTCTGATCGGCAGGAGCCACCTATTAGCACACCCAGGGACTATTTTCAAAGAAGCAGAAAACAAATTGCCTTACATTGTAAAAAAAAAAAAAAAAAAAAAAAGGCTTGGCGCCTATGGCTCAAACAGCTAAGGTGCAGCCACATGCACCTGAGCTGGCGGGTTTGAATCCAGCCCGGCCTGCCAAACAACGACGGCTGCAACCAAAAATTAGCCAGGCGTTGTGGTGGGCGCCTGTGGTCCCAGCTACTTGGGATGCAGAGGCAGGAGACTCACTTGAGCCTAGGAGTTGGAGGTTGTTGTGAGCTGTAACGCCACAGCACTTTACCCAGGGCACAGCTTGAGGCTCTGTCTCAAAAAAAAACCCAAAAAAACAAAAAAAAAAACCCTGTGACCGTAGTTAGTTTATGAGAATTCAGGAATCAGGACTGAGTGTAACTTACAGATCATCACAAGAAAACCAGCCCTGGTGAGTTTTGCCTGTGGCTATGCCAGTGAAGAGATTTCTTTGTTGTATAACAAGTAATCATTTTGGAGAACTCAGTGGACAGACTTATCATCTCTGTGCTCCCCACTCTCATGCCCTCACTCCTGCACACCTGTGTGCTCCCCAAATCACTCTTACTGAAGGAACAGTCCTGGGGTTACATTAGTACCACCACTGATCCTCCCTCTGGCCCAGGTGTCCTCAAACTACGGCCGCAGGCCACATGCCGCCCGCCTAGGACGGCTATCTGGCCCGCTGGGTGTTTTTGCCGCCGCTGCCTGTCCTGCTTAGCAGCTGACTCATCCCGGGGCCCACAGTCCGGCCCTCCAGAGGTCTGAGGGACAGTGAACTGGCCCCCTGTTTAAAAAGTTTGAGGATCCCTGCTCTGGTCACATATCTAAGACAAGAGTTCATTGATACAACATTGAACTCACCTATGATCTGGGAGGAACCAGTGAGAGTCTTAGAGCCTTTGAACTAACTGACATGGAGCCACTTAGACATGGCGAGCCCCTCCAGTGTTGGGTCCTGAGAGCCGGGCCCAGAGGCAGCGCCAGGGCAAGACAGCCAACATCGTGAGAAAACAGGCACTACACAGGTACAGGGAATCCTGCCCTGCAGAAAGGAGACAGGAGCAAGTGTGCAGAAGGGCAGAAATCATAGCCACCAGTCCCACGGCTGAGTGTGGCCATCAGCCGAGGGCAAGCCTTACTGGGAAGAATCTGCCCCCAAATCCTTCATCAATTCCATTCTCATGGTGCAGGAAATAAAGCAGATGGGACCTTCTACCCCAAAGATAAGCCCCAAACTCAGCAAGGGGCTGAGTGTGAGGCCTCTGTTTTCTCTGGTGCCCTGAAGCTCCCTTCAACCAAGCAATGAGCCTTGGGACTCAGGAAAATAGAAGGCCTGACCCTCCACCCACCCTCACCTGCTAAAAGTACCCTTGGTAAGTTACTCTCAAAAAGCTGCTAAGGAACCGGAGGGGGAGAAGGGGGCACGGCATGTGTCAGGCAGTCACCTCCAGCACCGAGGGAATCAGGTGTAGTTGGTGTCTCGACTATATCCCAACCCTGCTGGGATTTCAGAGCTGGGAGGAACTAATATATTAACCCAGATAGTTAATAATATTTTTAAACAACCACAGAGCATTCTTGGAATATATTAAAGATGCTTTAAAATTATTTCTGAATGGAATCAAATGGACTTGGTGGAAGTCAGGGAAGGAGAAGGATGTGGATTAGGGTGGATCCCAAAGCTAAAAGGGCGTTTGGCTGCGGGAATCGCTTTTTGAACAGCCAAAAAACAACTTCTGGGTGATGTTCTGACAACAGGTGAACTAGTAAGTGTCCCTTTGTCATCACGAATTGTTCTACCAGACCGTTGACCCTGTACGTGAATAAGCCAGCAGAGTGGACATCCACCTTCTCCTTGACCCCTAAACTCCTTCTCATGTGGCAGAACCTAGTGGTTAAGGGAGTAAGTATATGTTTTAATTCTGGCTCCATCTTCCCCGGGATGCGAATTTGAGCAAGTTAACTTCACCTCTCTGGATCTCAGTTTGCTCCTGTATGAAATAGAGGTAATAGTGGGGGTTCCCTGAGAAGGCCTTCAAGAAGATTCCCTTTAGAAGAGTGCCTGGGAGGGAAGTGTTCCACCATGTGTCAGCTCTTGTTATAATTGTTAATATTATTTTGCTAACAGCATCAACCCCCTCCTGTAGGCAGTCCCACCCCTCCCCCTCCAGGTCCAGCGGAATGAGGCAGACCCAGACTCCTGCCTCGCTCCTCAGACATTGCCCAGGTTGATTCTGTGCAAGTCGAGGTTACCAGTTTTGATGTGAACTATTGGGAAGCAGGCACTTGCATTTTCTCTGGGGTTTGCTAAGCTAATGCTATAAGCCTAGCGATGTCAGGACTCCCCCACCTGAGGGAACCTGCTGGGGGAGATGCCAGAGCAGAAGGAATCGGTGGGTCCACAGCAAGACACCAGATCACCAGGACATTATCCTGGCCCCTGGATCCTGCTGGACCTCAAACCAGATACCTTTGGAATTTCCAACTGCTTGAGCCAACAAATTCTCTTCTCTGCTTAACTACCATAGATTGAGATTCTGTTCCTCATGACTAAAGGAGCCTGAGCGTGACAGTAAATTATGGCCCCCTAAATATTTAGGGACAAAATTGATACAGCACTGAACAAAATAATATTTAAATTCTAGCAGGGGAAGACAGGCAATACGTTAATTAAAATTATTAGCTGGAACCACATGAAATTATCATTTTTGTGGTCAAAGGCTGGCAATGTCCCATGATTCAGCCTGAGACCTGCAGGTCCGGTCACAGTGTCTCTGACCTTCAGATTCTCTGAAGGGGAAACACCTTTCTGGCTTCTAAGCCAGTGACCACAGGGGGCTCCTGGTTTTACATCTCCACCCCACAGGCCCTCGTTCCTCTTGCCAATCTTTTCTTCTCTCAGGAATCGACCTCAGTTAATATCACAAGCTCTGAGATACGTGGCAAAGAGATACAACCACCTTAGATATCATTTTCCCATCACGAGGCCCCCATGTCTATAAACCCTCACCGCTTACCGACACTGTTGTCCTATTTTATTTTCCATGTCGTTGGTAACCATCTGGCTCCCCACCTCCTAGTTCTCACCTGTCTCACCTACTTGACCCCAGTGTGGCTCCTTTATGACTGATGTCACCTGGTCCTTTCTCTGTCTGCGCCTTGTCCGAGCTCCTGATTCCTGCTTGGATGCCCATTTCATGCCTCCCTAACTTAAAAAATCCTGGCAGCCCCCATCTGAATCTGTGGGATGGTTACATCTTGCCTGGCTGGCAGGAGCACAGCAAGGCTGAATTTGGTGGCACAGCTGTCCACATTGGGAGGGACAGTAACAGCCTATGGACGTGGACCCTGGGGTGGAGACTGGCACACAGGAGGTTACTGGAAAGTCCTGCTGAGGGTGACCACTGTGGAAGGGAAGAGGCAGGAAGGGACCAAGATGGGGCAGCGGGGAGAGCAGAACTGTGGTGCTGACCCTGCCAGGAGCACTGAGGACAGCTGGGTTCCTCACCTGGCCCTGAATTGGGGTAAAAGAGTAAAATAAGACCTCCTGTTCTAGCATTTTCCCAGCCACTTTTCGAGGAAAAGAGGTGACAGTCTCTAAAGAAGGTTCACAGTGGACGGTGTCTGTGTAAGGCACTCTCACCATCCAGGACAACAAGTCCTCAACTCCTGAAGGGATGGCCAGGTTGTAGAGAGCAGTGGTCAGCATGGTGGTGAGAGGAGGAAGGAGCTCTGACAGCCACCACGTCACAGAGAAAGGCTGGACACAAGGGGCAAAAGCCAGGCCAGAGCACCCAGGCGTGGGACCTGCTCCAACTCTCCGTTAATGCGTTATCAATAACGTTCACGGTTAGAGTCTAACGTCTAATTGCAGGGTTTTTCCACTTACTGTCAAGCCCTCTTGGCCCCTTACTAAGTGTTGTCCTTCAAAGTCCATCAAACACCTATTAAAAGCGTGAGCAAATAAACCAGCAGTGGTTAAAGGGAGCAAAACAAGACAGAAGTTTATATTCTCTGTAGGACTGCCTATGTTTAAAGAACGGAACTGATCATCTCACTGTCAACATGTACGTGTAGAAAATCCCAAAGATTCTACAAAAACAAACAAACAAAAACGACTGGAGGTAACAAGCTCAGTAAAGGCACAAGATACAAATTAACATGCGAAAATCAGTAGCATTTCTATATGCAAACAGCATATGATCTGAAAAATAAACCCAATTAATAAAAATTTTAAATTTTAATCTCTCATCAAAGGTTAGCTGAGAAATCGCCACTGAAGTTTGAAGAAATCAAACACTCGTGGGAAATAGTCCTTAGCAACAAGAGCTTGCTAATGTGTCTCCCCGCCCCCCCACTGGAATCAGCCAAAGTGCCCCAAGAGTTAGGAGGCTTGAGTTTCTCTTAGACCTGAGATGGTGCAGTGGTTTGGGAAAGCGGTACCGTTCATCTGCACCCCAAAGGATGAGCTGGGCTCAGATAAATTCACAAACACGTCCAAAGCTGAGAGGATGACATGGAACAACGGAAGAGCACGGTGCGAATCAGCTGGAGGAGAGAGCAAAGGCGGGGAAGGCTGAGCGACGTGGGAATGGCCACGCCGGTTGGTGGTCAGCTTCTGGGAACGTCCTAGCAAGTCTCAACAGCCAGGCACCCGAGCCCCGAGAGAAAAACACTCCGGTATTCTTTAGTGCAACTCTGTATTTTATTTTATTCTCTCCAGAATTGGGTCTATTCCAGGACAATAATCCATCTGTGTGTCTTGGTATTTTTTATCTGGTTCTGTCATTTTCAAAAACTAGAAGATTATTCAAAGGACATACAGAAATCATCTCAGCAGTTGTACTGGTTCCTAACAACAAAGTGATTCTGAAATGTTGTAAACCCACCAAAAGGCTTAAACATTTTCTAAGCATCCCTGAGAGGTCCTTCCCTGTTTTCCCTTTTGTGTTGAGAGGAGGGCTGAGAGAGGAAAACTGCTCAGAAAGTCCTCTGCCCAGCTAATAACCAACCCTCTGACTCTCTCCAATAGCGTCGGCCAACTGATAGTAGGGCAGGTGGAAAAATAAAGGCGAAAGGAAATGTATGTCCCTCCTAAGATGGAGAAATTAACTGCGTGTTCCTTGTCTAAGCTAGCTCTGTTTCAGGATGATTTAAAGTGAAAATGAGTTTAATTATCATCAGCGGTAGAACTCATTTGAGATTTGGGAGAAACATAGGAAAATAAGAATAAACAACATACTTACATTATTTTCCTTGTTGTCAATTTCGTTCTTCAGAAATAAAGCCAACAGTGGCCAAACCTCATTTCCAAAGATCAGAACATTTCGTGTTTACCATAACCTTAGTTTTCTGTTGGGTCCGCATCTGAGTTGTCTAGAGCACTTTGGTGACATCGTGAGATGGACCTGTCGGATCAGAGCAGGACAGATCCAAGTTCCTTTGGAGAAACCCATGATTGATGTGCTGTCACGGCTCCCTCAGCAGGTTACACATTGCAAAGGTCTTTCCAGAAAGCTTTCTAAAAAAAAAAAAAAAAAGATCGCCAGGCAGAATCCTGTAACTTGTCTCTGCAGGGAAGCCATCGGATTGGGGAGGGCTCCCCGCCAGGGTTTGTGGGGGGAAGCATCATGTCCAGGGGCTGCCTTTGCTCTGGTGAAACCTTAACAAGAGGTCAGAAAATTATCCATTTTACCCACACATAGTGTCTGACATTCACAGATTTATTGTGGCTCAGGAATTCATGACATCTCCTTAGTGCTTTCCCTGGATGACAAAAAGAGGAGAAATATGACAATGAAATCATTATACACGGACATCAGTCTTTTCTGCACATTCTCCATACATTGACCCTTCCCCCAAAAAGGTAAGCAGTGATTGGATTTGCTTTATTCTATAATGCTTTAAATAACTTCTAAAAAGTTTTTCCCAACAGAAACATAATAGCATTTGGTTCTGGATAAAGCATAAATATAATACTTAGCATAAATATAATACTTCTTTAAATTTTTCAATTAAGTCATCGTATTTATAGTTACATTTTAAAGCTGTACTTTTTTTTTTTTTTTTTTTTTGCAGTTTTTGGCTGGGGCTGGGTTTGAACCCGCCACCTCCAGCATATGGGGCCATGCCCTACTTCTTTGGGCCAGAGGCGCCGCCTCTTAAAGGTATAACAAAACATTTGATATTAAGGAAGGAAAATGTTGCAGCCACAGACTGGAGGCTTCTACCCTTTTATACACATTTCTATTTTCTTTTTTACATTAAATGCTGAATTTTTTTTAAATGGCATCTTTGTGGTTCTTTGTGAAATAAATAGGGAAAGATCATGCTCTTGGGCTGCTAACCTTTAACAAAGCATGCACAGAGTTTCATTGTCTTTACAGTTAAAATTTATCTCAAGTCTTTTGCATTCGGGGCCAGGCCTAAGACCACCAACCTAGAAACAATTTCCAGTTTTTAATAGTCCCCATTAATATCTATGAAAACACAGTAAATGCATCATTTTCACATCAGGATATGGAACCACAAGAAGTGAATTATTTATATGGACTACATAAAAGTAATCTAGCAATACCCAAGCTCGCCAAAGAAAAGTATCCTTTATAATTTTCATTCACTTGACAAGGATTCATTGAACTTCCATCGAACATCTTGCACCACGGCAGAAGTTTTAAGGGCTATGAGATACAGGACATGTGATGCCTGTCCGAGAGAAACCGGACTTCAGTTTGAAAACACACAAGCACATACTCACACTTCCTCACGTGAAATACCCGTCTTATGTGATGCTGGGCTCAGGAACAGTCACAGTGGACAAAGGGCACACAGGCTTAGCAGGGATTACGATCATTCTTTTTTTTGAGACAGCCTCATTCTGTTGCCCTGGGTAGAGGGCCTAGCTCAAAGCAACCTCAAACTCCTCGGTTCCAGCCATCCTCCTGCCTCAGCCACCTGCCTGTTGGGGGGCCACACACAACTCCACATGAACCCTTTCCCTTCCTCCTTCTCTCTTCTTAAGACAAAGACACAAAGGATCTGGTTAGCCCCACCATCACCCCAGAAGTTCATGCCAAAATGCCTGAACTTTCTGGGTGAGCTATAGAATTGGCCCACCCCCACTGCCCCATATAAAAGGGGTCTCTAACTGCCCTTTGGGGCAGATGCCACCTTTGCACTGCCCAGGCACGTCCCCCTCCCCCTTAACCCGGCCTAAACATCTCCAGTCTCCTCTCTGGGCACCACCGCCTTCACCTTTCACCAAGCAGCTGAGACTACAGGTGCCCACCACGACATCTGGCTAGTTTTTCTATTTTTAGTGGAGACAGGGTCTCAGTCTTCCTCAGGCTGGTCTGGAACTCTTGAGCTCAAGGGATCTCCCGCCTCAGCCTCCCAAAGTTCTGAGACTATAGACACCCTTTCGCCCAGCCTTACCAGACTAAATTGTAAAAATAGTGGAGCATTATTCCAAAAGATATACCAAATATCAGAGGATCCCATTCCTCGCACATGTACCCATCTAATTGAAAGGAGAATTCTATTGATGCTGTTGCCCTGGATAAAGATTTTTATGCCTTAATATTCCTCTTCTTTCTTTTCTCCCCACTCCACCCCTGTCAGCTGCTTTGCTGAGTGTGCCTATTGCAATGAGTTCTGCGTGTTTTTCCAGAAATCCTAAGCACAAGTAGATCTTAATCTCTGAGCACCAGAGAGAATGATGTTACCTTAATGATACGTTGTTATCTACCAGTGAGATGGCCTTCCTGGAAGTGGGCAACGGGCATGTATATAAATGCATAGGTTTTCCAAAGAACTTTTACCAAGAGTTACAAGACACCCCTTATATTATCATCCATGGAACCAAATCAATCTCCTTCTGAATTATTAATCTTTGTGGACAACTAAGCTACATGGTAACCAAATATTCATACTTTGTCAACAAGTTTTCTAAATGTTTTTGAACCTGCAAAATTAATCTATTTTTCCTGAACTTTCTAAATATTAGAATCAGCACTAGCATACATTGCATCATTAAGAACTTTAATGTAGGTATAAAGGTGAAGAAATTAAAATAAGGTAAAAACCACACGATGTTCATAACTGAGAGAAAGTTGTTTATCTTTTCAGCCCTCCTGGGTTCAACCTCCAGTGATCTGGTGTTGGGACCCCACGCTGGGATGATGGCCGTAGACCTGAGACGGTGGATGCTACAGAGATACAGCGGCACAAAGGCTCTCCAGTAAGTAGAAACATTTCTATTTTCCTATAAACCCTTTTTCTGCTTTGTTTTCTTCAGAACTTGATAAATCAGGGCGTGTCGCACATGTGTTAAGCCTCGTTTGGAGAAGCCCAGCCATGTATCTTTTCTTAACAAACTGCCTTCTCTCTGCACCAACATGGCCATTGTTTTCACATATCAAGCCAAATAAGAAATCAATTTATAGCTTGTTATTCAAATTAGTCCAGCTGTGAAGTCCTCTCTGTGCAGGGAGTCTTTATGGCCATTCATTCTCAAAGTTGACAGTTGTTCGAGAAATATGTGTTAATTTTACAATTGAATTTTTATTTATTAAGAAATTCCATGCACTTAGAAAGATATATGACTTGAAAGGCCTAGCTTTGTTGAAAATGAGCAGATCTTTGGGAGATATCAGGACCAACTTTCCAGGCCAAGATGCCCCTTCAAGTAAGACAACAGCAGGTTTTATTTTACCGCCAAGGTCAGGGAGCACCAGCATCTTATCCTGGGCCTCGAGTCTATGACCTATCAGAAAGCTGGAAGGCTTTATGCATTTCTGAGGTTAAACAAAGGTGGTTACAAAGCATGGAGACAAGGCCTGAGCAGTTAGGAACAGGCTACAAGGATCCGCTTCTCCCCCGCGTCACTCATCTCTGGTGTTACTGCATCCAGGGACGTTATCCTTAGGGATTAAGCCGGCATCAGCCAACATCATGCAAGTGAACTCACTTCCGGGCCTACGGGAAGATGATGCAAAGAACTCTGGGATCCTAAAGAAAAGGTCCCTGGAAGCAGGGATTTCCAATTCACCTTTTCTCTTCCTCTGAGCACATTCTTTACTGTTTCCCTGTCTATTGTTACTATCTCCCCTCATCAAGTGTTCTTTTCTGCACTGAACTGAGTTACCACCCGGACCCACAGTGACACCTGCTGGACACTCAGGAGTGGCCCGGCTGGGTCCCTGCAATGCTGGGGCAGGCAAATGACTCCACTGAAGCAAACATTAAGTGCAACGCGATTCTTCCAGAATTAAGTGCAACATTAAGCAAACATTAAGTGCAATACAATTCTTTGAGAAACTTAGACAGTGAGGAAAAAAATGAGTGAGTATTGTCTAGGGTCTCTTGGAGAGGAGAACTTTGTGGGGAAATCTGCCTGAACCATTACAAATATAAAATATCAGTGTGGTAGGTGTTTTTACCTCAAAAAAAAAAAAATGAGCCAAAAGTATACCCTGTGCTCTGAACCTGTGATTAAGACTTAAGAAAATAGCTGTGGGCTCGGCGCCTGTGGCTCAATTGGCTAAGGCGCCAGCCACGTACACCTAAGGTGGCGGGTTCGAATCCCCAGCCTGGGCCAGCCAAACAACAATGATGGCTGCAACCAAAAAATGGCCGGGCGTTGTGGCAGGCGCCTGTGGTCCCAGCTACTTGGGAGGTGGAGGCAGGAGACTCG
>CAUYQV010119122.1:0-13047 GCA_963574575.1 Galagoides demidoff
CCTGTGGTCCCAGCTACTTGGGAGGCTGAGGCAGGAGACTTGCTTGAGCCCAGGAGTTGGAGGTTGCTGTGAGCTGTGATGCCACAGCACTCTACCCAGGGGGACAGCTTGAGGCTCTGTCTCAAAAAAAAAAAAAAAACTCTGATGAAGCATATACTAGGCTAATCTCCATGCACACAATTAAAAACTAATGACAAAATATTCAAAATAACATTTTTAAGGCAGTGGAGGATTACCAAAATCAGAAGTAAACTGTAGGCTAGTTATTTGAGCCTTGAAAGAGGGAAACATAAGGAACAAGATTCAGGTTTAAACAGCTTTTCCCACGAAGGCCATTGTATGGCGCTGGACATCTAGAACTCAAGCTGAAAACTGTGGCTGTATTTGTCTAAAGAGTTTGGAACTGCTAGAATAGCTGGAAACTAAATGGAAAAGCCTCAGAAAAGAGGAAGTTATAAAATCTCCGTATAAACTCCTCTCAAATCTTTGGCTGGCCTCTTCATTATATATGTATAAGGTAGCCTAGGGACAAGACAATAGCTGGATGGCTAAAAGGTCTGAGCAGAAATTTCAGCTGCCACACACTACAGGGGCAACAGAGTTTGCAGTCTGAATCCTACCAAGCTAAAGTGGCTAAACACTTCAGGTTTCCACTGAAATTTGCACAAGAGTAAAGACCATGTCTCAGGACTAAAATATTCAGTCCAGTGCTAAGAGATATGCTGAAATAAACCCTCTCTAGTGTACTTTTAAAACTAAATTGAACTCTCTAATGTACTTTTAAAAACTAATCCTCCTTTGGTTCAAAGTGAACCACCACCTGCCGCCACCTGCTAGAACCAAACTTAACCTTCATTATAGAAAAAGCAGAAGTAAGAGTCTCTTCAACGTATCTTCCACCAATGCCTAATACATAGTAAAAGAATTTCATGCAAAGAAAGAGAAAAATTTTGTCTATAGAGAGAGAATAACCATTCACTAATAAATACACCAATGACCTTTACACTGCAACTAACAAGCAGGAACTTTAAAATAACTATGATAAATATGGTAAGTCTAAAGGGAATGAAGAATAGAATGGAAAAATAGATGGAGAGTTTCAGAAACAACCTGGAAACTTTAAGAAAAATAATCAACTGGAAATCCTAGAAGTAGAAAATATAGTACGCTAAGTCAAAAATTCACTGGATTGGATTAACTGCAGATAAGACACAAGAAAATAAAGGCTTAGTGAATTTTAAGACTGACCTGTGCTGTCCCAACTGAAACACAGAGAGGGAGAAAAATGAGAAAAAATATACAGAGCCCCAGTGACCAGTGGAATAGCATCAAGTGGTTTATTGTACGGTCATGAGTTATATGGCAATGGTTTGGTCAACAACAGACTGCATATGTAACTGTACCCCATAAGATTATAATGGAGCTAAAAAATTCCTATTACCTAGCAATGTCATGGAACAACACGTAACTCGTGTGTTTGTGGTAATACCAGTATAACAAGGTATTTAGAAACTCTCCCCAAAGATTTGGAAATTAAATAAAATATCTTAAAGTAATCCATGAATTAAAGAATAAATCACAGTGAAAATAAAAACATTTTGAACCAGAGATAATAAAAATATATGTCTTAAAATCTACAGAATGCAGCAAAAGCAATCCTTGCAGAGAAATTAATTTTTTAAATGCTTATCTTAGAAAATCATGATCTAGGTTTCTACTTGAAGAAGGCAATAAAAGAAAGTAAACCCAGGCTTGGCACCTGTGGCTCAAGTGGCTAAGGCACCAGCCACATACACCTAAGGTGGTGGGTTTGAATCCAGCCCTGGCTGGCCCGCCAAACAACAATGATGGCTGAAACCAAAAAATAGCCAGGCATTGTGGCGGGTGCCTGTAGCCCTAGCTACTTGGGAGGCGGAGGCAGGAGACTCACTTGAGCCCAGGAGTTGGAGGTTTCTGTGAGCTGTAATGTTTACAGCACTCTACCCAGGAGGACAGCTTGAGGCTCTGTCTCAAAAAAAAAAAAAAAATGTAAACCCAAAGTCATTAGAAGACATAAATTTTTTTTAAAAGAGCAGAAATTAATAAAATAGAAAAGATTAATGTAGAAGGAAAACAGCAAAGGTAAAAGTTGGATCTTTAAAAAATTAATAAACATGATAAATCTCTGGCCAGACTAATCAAGAAAATAAAAAGAAAACACTGCCCTCTGCATTTTATTGGATCCAGCATAACCCTACTGAAAAACTCTCAAAAAGTCTTACAAGATTACAAATGAAGAAAGTTAGAAACCTGTCAATCTTGATCATAGACATAAAAATCATAGACAACAACAAAATATTAGCAAATAGATGCAGCATAGATGTCAAACAAGTTAACATACCATGACCCCATGGGAGTTATCAAACGAATGACAGGTTGGCTCACCGTTTGAAACCAATCTATGAAATTCCTCATGTTAATAGACTTAAAGGGAAAACCACCTGGTCATCTTAATACAGACAGTAAAACTTCCAGACAAAATTCAAAAACCACTCATGATAAAACTTTCAGCATGAAAAGAAGGGAATTTCTTCAATCTGATACAGGACTTAACAATTAGATCATATGTAATGAATTGATTCTCTCTAAGGTCTGAAACACAATATTCTCATCATTTCTATTCATTATTGAACTGG
Organism: Galagoides demidoff; assembly: GCA_963574575.1. NCBI lineage: Eukaryota > Metazoa > Chordata > Mammalia > Primates > Galagidae > Galagoides > Galagoides demidoff. Next base: position 2,676 of record CAUYQV010119122.1, read on the forward strand.
AGGTATAGGCAACGTGGTAAGCAAGAAAAATAAACAAAAGGTATAAAGACTGCAAAAGAAGAAATAAAAAGGCTCTGTGTTTGAAGGTGTCATAAACTGTTTATGTAGAATATCCTCAGACATCTGCGCCCTCAAAAAAAAAGAAAAAGCCACTACAACTAGTACGTGAATTCAGCAAAACTGCAGAATACAAAAGCAATAAAAAAAAAAATTAATTGTATACGGCTCAACGCCCATAACTCAGTGGTTACGGTGCCAGCCACATACACCTGGACTGGCAGGTTCAAACCCTGCCCAGCCCTGCTAAAAAACAATGACAACTACAACAAAAAAATAGCAAGGCATTTTGGCAGGCACATATAGTCCCAGCAACTTAAGAGGCTGAGGCAAGGGAATCACTTAAGCCAAAGAGTTTGAGATTGCTGTGAGCTGTGATGCCACAGCACTCTACCGAGGGCCAAAATAGTGAGAGTCTATCTCAAAAAAAAAAAAATTAATTGTATAAAGCAACAATTACAACATAAAAATTTTTTTAAACTTCCATTGACACTATCATCCCAAAACTTAAAATACTAGGGGAATAAGTTTCATAAAATACATGCAAGACATCTACACGAAAAACCACAATTCACTGCAGAGAAAAACTAAAGAAGATTGTTATGGTTGAATGCACATAGCCCTCCAAATTTCATATGTTGGAATTTAAACCCAAATGTGATGATAGAAGCAAGGCCTTTGGGAAATGACTAAGTTGTGAGGGCTCTGCCACGTGGGGGCGCTGTGGAAAAGTGCTGCTTCTAATGAACCTGCCCTGGCTAGATGCCAGATCCTGCTGGCACATTAATATTGGACCTCTCAGGCTCCAGAATGGTGAAAAACTAAATTCCTGGTCTTATAAATTACACAGTTTCAGGCGGCGCCTGTGGCTCAGTGAGTAGGGCACTGGCCCCATATACCAAGTGTGGCAGGTTTGAATCTAGCCCCGGCCAAACTGCAACAAAAACATAGCCAGATGTCATGGCAGGCACCTATAGTCCCAGAACTCGGGAGGCTGAAACAAGAGAATCGCATAAGCCCAAGAGCTAGAGGTTGCTGTGAGCTGTGACCCTATGGCACTCTACCGAGGGCGACAAAATAAGATTGTCTCTAAAAATATATAAATAAATAAATAAATAAATTATACAGTCTCAGGTATTTTGTTCTAGAAGCACAAACAGACTGAGACCAAGACCTCAGTAAATGAAGAGACACACTATGTGCATAGATTGAAAAACTCGGTATCATCAAGATGTCCACTGTCTCCAGGTTAACTTGTACATTCAGTACAATCCAGCACACTTTAAACATTTTTTAATAAAAATTAACAAGTTGACTCTAAATGTATATATGGAAATTGTGAGGATATAAAGTGGCCAAAACCGTCTTAACAAAGAACAAAGTTAAAGGATTTACACTATCTAACTTTAAGACCTACCATAAAGCTACAAGAACCATCAGTGGTGTGACCATAAGAATAGAGAAATTAATCAAAGGACCAGGAAAAGAAAGAGACTACTGATAGATTCATACATATGCAATTTGCTTTTTTTACAAAAACACCAACATAATTCAATGAGGGAAAGGATACTTTTTCAACAAATGGTGTTGGAACCGCTGGGTATCCACATGGGAGAAAAAAGTGATCCTCGACCTCTACTTTACATCATCTGTAATAATTCCTAGTAGAGCACAGATATAATTATAAAACTGTACTATAAAGCTTTTAAAAGAACACATAGAATATCTTTATGCCTTTGAAATACAAAAGGATTTCTTAAACAAGACACAAAAAGCACTAACCATACAAGCAAACACTGATAAACTAGACTTTAGCAAAATTTAAATTTCAGATCTTCTTCACAATTAAGACAAATCCAAACCAGGCTATTGAATAAGAAAAAATATTGCAATAGATATCTTCCAAGGGACTAGCATGTATAATATAGAAAAAACTCCCATAACTCAATAGTAAAAGGGCAAAATCCTGAGTTAAAAATGGCAAAAGTCTCAAACACTTCACAAAAGAAGATATGGCCTATGAGTACATAAGATATTCTGTATCATTAGCCAACAGAGAAATGCACGTGAAAAATTCTAGAAGAGGCCGGGCACAGAGGCTCACACCTATAATCCTAGCACTCTGGGAGGCTGAGGCCAGTGGATTACTTGAGCTTAGGAATTCAAGAACAGCTTGAGCAAGAGCAAGACCCTCGCTCTAAAAATAGCTGGAGATTGTGGTGGTCACCTATAGTCCTAGCTACAAGGGAGGCTGAAGCAAAAGGATCACTTGAGCCCAGGAATTTGAAGTTGCTGTGAGCTATGACACAACAGCACTCTACCCAGGTGACAGAGGGAGACTATCTCAGACAAAAAAAAAAAAAAGAACAAGTCCCCCACCCAGTCTAAAGCTCCCAACTGCTGCACCATCTAACAACCCTCTAAGTCCAGTACCATCCTTTCAGTGTAGTGTTTTAAGTTGGGGTCTGGTCTCTGCATTTTTGTCTGGGAGGTGATGGAGGACTCACAACTTAGGTGATGCTAACATTTTAGTCTGACCTACCTAGACTGGGTTTACCATCACTCCCCCAACCCTAGGAGGTCCTCCTAACCCACTCATGACCAGTGAAGGATGTTGAGCCAGCATAGGGCCAACTGAGGCAGGCCTGAGCAGGGCTAGAGAGACGCATACAGACGGGGCTAGTCTAAAGGCTCTCAAGAGGGAGACAGGGGCTACACTGTCTTGGGAGAGACCAGAATTTTGAAGGAAAAGGGAGAATACACAGATAGACCAAAAGAGGCTGTGAGTTTTTAAATGCAGTAGAACCTCTATAGCTGACCAACTCCCTACTTTGACCACCTTTTTTCATAGATCGGACATGCACCATGTGTATATATAACAGTACAATAGGTCTAGTTCCTTATGTTGACCACTTCTTTATGCTAGTCAGTTTGTTATAGTACCCTGGGTTGTCAACTTACAGAGGGTCTACTGTGTTTAGAAATCTACATTAAGATGGGGTTCTAGAGCTGGACTTCCCCAGACACAGAGGAAGTCACAGTAGCTCCTTGGGAACAGCAGAGGAAGCAGGTGGGGAATTAGCAGGCTTGCAGGTCACAACCTCTCTCTCCAGGCAGCACTGGGGTGGCCTCTTGCTTTCTCTTTGCTGCCTTGGTCATACTGCAATGGACATTTGAGGTAAAAGGGATGCCATCTGATTCCAGGCAGCATTATTCCATTCCACGTTGAAGCCCAGATGTATTTTAGAACGGTTATTACACACACACACACACACACACACTCGAGCCCCAAATCCTAAAGCATCAACTGTGAATGTAAAAAAGATAAAAAAGTTAAAACAAAAACATGTACTTAGCTTCTTTTTAATCGAGGCAGGAATGTTCACCCTGAACCATTCTGTCAGAAATGGCTGTTTCCCACAGACTGTCCACTCCACATCTATCTATTTCAGTAAGCCCTCACTTTGACCATGACACTGAGCTGAGTGCCATGGAAAACACAGGTGTAGAACACTTGCCCCTGGCTCCCAAGGGCATACGGACACCTGCATGACCGCCTGGCTCCAGCCACTGCTGTCTCATTTGTACGTGGTCTCGCTGCAGCCCCACCTGCAGCCTCCCAGAGCTGAGGGAGAGACACTCCCCTCTAGCACCACCCGAAAGAGTCATTGTCACAGCCTGTGCATTGAGCTCACAAGAAGCTCATCTATGGTGTTTTTGAAAATAGCAAAAGCCAAAATAAAGAAAGAAATAAAGTAGCAAAAGCCCCAAACACAGAATTTAGGAGGAAGCTGAGGCCTCCTCCTGAGCTTTCAGGTCTTGCCCTGCCTATGTGAGGCTCAAAAACTCCCACTGAGGTCAGGCTAAAAGTCATCATTGAAACCTCTAAATGCCAGTTTTCATCTATCAAACTAGAAATAATGATTTCACATCTCAGAATCCACCTTAAGGAAGTATTCAGAATAAACACAGCCAGCCTGATCTGGCAGAAAAAAAAAGCGGGGGGGAGGGTGAACTATTTTAAGTGTCCAACAATAAAAGTTGGTTTGTGCAAGTTGAGACCCACCCATTCAACGCACATAGAAACTACGTGATAAATTCTTATGGACTAAATATGTAATGTTTTCAAAGGATGATGGTGATGTTTCTTGTAACGTTGTATAAAAAGGATGCAAAACTGTAAATACAGTATTCTAAGCCCTGCAAATATTGTGTTTATTTTTAAAACACAAGAAGAAAATGTTTAAGATTCACAAAACTAAAATTATAATTATTTCTAAGAGATGCAATTTGGGCTCTTCTTTACAGTTGTCAAACAGCATCCATCATCAGAAAATAGTGAAAGATTTATTCAGAGTCCAGCGAGGTCTCACCGCATGGACCCCAGATTCCCAGCCCATCCTCTCAGCCTCTCTTACCAGGGGGCAGGCCTCACAGGTGGTCTTGCTGCACTCCAGCTTGAATCCAGAGATGGCCCCTGTCTGCACAGCACAGCGGCACGTTGTACACACATCAACCATCACAGTCTTCCCGGGCTGGAACCAGAGGCGCAGGGTCAGGCCTCCTGGGCCCTCCCACTCATCTGATCCCCAGAAGCCATCTCCTGCCTACCCACAGCACCCACGACCATTTCTCTAATGCTCCTTCTATCTCAGTTGAGTCCACTGCCTTTCCTGTCCTCCCACTACCAGCATGGAGATGGGAGGAGTGAGATCTTTCATGTAAAAGAGGCAGCTGGAGCAACAAACAGGGGACAGACTGGGAGTACACAGGGTACACCATGACTTCAGAGCACAGAAGCCCACAGAAAAAATGCCCACATGCCTGGGCTGGGGGCCAAGAGGTGAGTGCCTTGGGGCTGGTCCCTCCCTAGAGAGTTGGAAAGCCATCCCAGCCTGGGATGCAGGATGCTGGGAAGCCCTGCAGGAGAGGGAAGTCTTCTGGGGGCAGGTCTCCCTCACACCTTTCACTTCTGCTTTAGAATGACTTGGCTACTGGCCTTCCCACAGCAGCCCTCCCCTGTCCCCACCACCTGCTCTGGAAAAGAGGGGAGCAGCTCACCCCAATGACAGTGCCATTGAGCACGCAGGCCTGCACGGGCTCTGGGGAGAGAGAAGTGCACCGTGAGAGGAGGCAGAATACACACTGGCAAGACAGGTACACACTGTTCCCTTCGGCCCTCCCCCTCCCTGGCAAGGCCACCCTCTCCCCTGTCTGCCAGTCCTCCCCCCACTCTGCCAACCCCCAGGGTACCTGGGGTCCTACTTGCAGAGCCTAGGGCGGGGTCTTTTCCCCCAGACCTGATTCCTCACCTCACCACCCATCCCACAGCGAGAAGAGCCCTCAGGGGACAACAACTGTTTAAGTGAATTTACATTTAAGGGATGAATGGGGGAATGTTTGGGTTTATGAAAGAATGAAATTCTATTCTTGAAACTTTCAGTTTGCAGAGAAAGTTGCACAAAGAATTTAGAGCAGGATAGTGGAGTGAATTGGTTTTTGTGGTTGGCACCATGTATTTGTTGCCTGGGTCAGGGGGTGCAAGTAGGAATGCCATTCCCAAGGGAAGGCATCACAGCCTGTAACCGGAAAAGTGGTCTCTCCCCAGAATCACAGAAGCCCAGGGCCAATCCTGGTGTATCTCCCACTAACATCCTGTGAGTAACAGAGGCAGCAACAGGGCCACCTCTCAGCTGCAGTGAGGACCATGTGACATGATGGTACAAGATATCACAGAGCACAGTACTGGGCCCTTAGGGACCTACAGAACGTGTTACGATTTTCTCATTTTCTTTGCTCCCTCACACATGCAGTAGGAATAGGCAAGAAGATTTTGATCTGCCCGTTTCCCTGAGTTGCTAAAAAGGAAAAGAACTTAGGAGTCAGAAGTTAAGAGAAAGGCCTAAGCATGGGGTCCCGCCCAGTGCACCCCAGGCCCGCGCCTTACCACAGTGACAGCTGGGGCAGCAGTCCGAGGTCCCGCAGCTCAGCTGGAAGCCCATGGGGCAGGTGGGGACACTCAGCTGAGGACAGGAGACGTTCCTGTTCTGCACAAAGACCTCCTCCTTCACTCGAACACACTCGTGGATGAGGCAGGGATCCTCGGGGGAGGTCCAGCGCGACCCGACCTGCAGAGCACCAAGTTAGTCCAGTGTGCCACGTGAGGCTGGGCCCGAGTCCCAAGAGGAATTGGCCTGGGCCCTGGGGATTGGTGAAAGTTTCCCAGCCCAGGATGCTAGCTCAGAGTCACAAGTTCTCCTACAGCCACTCTCATCAGCCCCCTGAATAACCACCTTAGGGAAGCCAAGGATGCACTGTCCAGCCTCACCACTGGTTTGAACTGAGCTCAAACACACCGGGCACTCTGCTGCAGCCCATGGAGCACCATCATGGGTCTTCACGGGGTGGTCAGAGGCACACTCAACCCACTCCCAGCCTGGTGGTACTGCCCACCCATGGGGAAGATGACAAGAGACTGAGAAGGTGGGCCTTGGACCTGGATGGCCCCATCATCTGATCCTGAACCATCTGAGGCTGCAGGTGGATGGCTGGACCTCAGGGATTTGCTCCACAGGCAAAGAGCACTGAACGGGCCTTGGGAGGACCCGCTAGAAAATGTACAAGAGTGCCATCTGTGTGGTCAGCACCCAGCTACACAAGCTAGGGCCTCTGCCACCATCTCAGGCCCCAACCACACCTCTCAGCACCTGCTCGCTTTCTTCTCCTTCCAGATGAGGAGCAGGAAATGCCAGACACTTGCAGCGCTTCTCTTCACCTCCCAGTTCTGGCACATGACAACCAAACTTCCCACACTGACCTGATTCCAAACTCCAGGCCCTCCTTCCTATGATTATCTACTAGCTGAGTCTTGCACAGGAACCAGTAAGAGGACCCGCTGCTGCCCACCTGCTGGCCTCTGGTGTGTTTCCCCCATTGTTGACACCACATCTTTGGGTGGGACAGAGACTTGGGCTAGAAGGAAGCCCAGCTCACTTGTGTTCTGCAATCCCTAATGAGGAGCACAGCTAAGTGCGCTGTGAAGCGAAATGAGAAATGGGGAGAGGGGCCAGAACACTGAGTCCCAAAGGGATCGGCTCTTAGCCCCTCTAGGATGGGTCAGCCTCTGATCTGAGCTGGACCTTAGCCCTGAGGAAAAGGGACAAAACCTGCCTCAGTCCAGGACAGACAGGAGCAGAGGCACAAAAAGGTGAGGTAGACATAGGGAAGGGACACTCACAGGCCACTCAAACAGCAAGGGGGGTGGAAAGCCATCTAGAAAAGTCTAGTGAGTCATTTCATTATCACTGCAAAAGAGAAGGGCAATGGATCTAGGGAGAATATGGGGCACATTCAAGGCCAGAGCAGTGACCCTTTGATCTCCTCCCCAACACAGTGTGTTTGGTCCTAGAGGGAGGAGATAGAAGGGAAGGCCCTTGGGGCACCTGCTCCCAAGGCTGCCAGGGCTCAGCACTGCCTACTTCATCCCTCCACCGGAGCATAAGAGCTGTGACTATCCTAGCATCTGGACCAAATTCCCCAGGAGGACTGCCTCTGTGTTTAGGAAAATGGCTTGATAAGCATCGGTCCCAGAGAGCACCTGAGGGTCACAGAGAAGACAGCTCAGCTGCTCTGCATTAGAACAAGGGCTGGGGCAGGGGTGGGGGCAAGAGAAGACAGGAGTGGGGAGATGGGGCCGATGACATGGCAAGACATTGCACCTGGGCCTGCAGAAATAACTGAGGTGGTAAGAGAAATACTGTTTGCTTATCTGAGTTATAAATTTCTCCATCTCTCTAAAACCATCAAGAGGTTTCAATGGAAATCATTGAAAGGATCTGAGGACCCTGCCTGGGTCCTTGTGGTCCAGAACAGTAGTAGCATCTGTGGCAAGGAGTGGTGGAGGCCCACAGCACACACAGGGTGGGGAGGCCATCCCTAAACCATTCGCTCAGAGGACACAGACCCTCAGGTGAACAGGAGAACATGAATCTCCCTGAGAGGTCAGAGAACTCTTCAGGAGGGTGTTGGGCGCCAAATCCACGAAATGGGATGTTTTCCTGCTGCACATCCAGAATTCAGGGATTCAGATTATTAACTGGGATTATTTTGTCCCCATGGGACAATAATCTCAACCCCTGGGTTAAACTCTGTGGGGAAAGCGATGGGCAGAAAAGGAGATGAAACTGAGGCCATCACTGTCCCATGGAATGGACTCCCAGGGCGGTAGGTCACCATCCTCTTTTCCTCCCTCCCTGGGGCCCCAACCTACACTCTGCCAGGAAGGCAAGGAGTCCCCCCGTGATGAATCATCCACCACCTGACAGGCAGATGGCAGGCACCTTCCACAGCACTCGCCTTCATGGAGGACATAAGTGAAGCCCTGGGAAATCAGAAAGAACAGAGAGTAAGGACAGGCCAGCAGCATCTGCATACATGTTCTTCCCAGCTCCCCATGTGTTCTGAGCCCTGGGGTTTTTCAGAGAGACAGTTGGACTGGACGTTTTCATCTTTGTTGTCAACCACCCTCAGAATGATGCCAAGAAATAATTAGAAGCATCAGGATTAACTGCCACTGAGTCTTATACCAGCTACAGAGATGTAACCCCACCCCCAAAAGATTCCACCTTGAGACCAAGATCTAGTCCATGGGAATATTAGAGTCCAGAATTCACTTAGCAGCCACTAACTAACCTGATCTTATCATGGCCAATCTAAGCACCTCATGAACTAGGGGAGAACAATTGGGATGCCTGGGTTATAATCTCCACCCTAACAGGGCTAACTAACCACCTACCAAGATGAATACGTAATCGTCTCACCAGTGCACACAGCTGGGCTTCCTGTCTATCAGGTACTTACATGACATTCACCTGGTAGTTTATAGGGTACAATATTCTTTACAAAGGAAAAGTGAGATGTGAGAGGAACAGAAAAAAACCTTCCCCAGAATGCCTGCCAGGAAACAGGGTCCTGGGAGTTTATCTTGCCTCTGGAAGGTCCTCCAATCCAGCCAGGGCATGAAACTTGGATTGAAACCTCTGAAAAGTCTGAAGCCATGTACAAAGAATAGGCAAAACAGTGGTTTTGTGGTGGTGTGGTTGTCCCAGGGAAAAGAACCCAAGACTGTGCCGTGTTTTTGGAGACCTGTCCTAGAGAGAAGGAGTGACTGAAGCTGCTAGGGATGGGTGTGCTTGGCAGCCTGATCTGCTCCTCAGCCCATGCACAGCAGGCCCAAAGCAGAAGGTGCCACCAGGCTCAGCCTCTTTCTGGGGAGCCCCACACTCTGGGGCATGGCTCATGTTTATGATCACGTTATGTCCTCTCTGCAGGACTGCTGGCATCCCTACCTGCCTCATAGCAGTGCACAGGGAGCTGTCTCCAGCCTTCTGCCAGGTGAGATTCTAGCCATTTACTGTGCACCTGTAACATACTGGGTACCACAGAGGGGCCAACGAAGTAGGATGGCACAGTCTACACACCCTCCGTTATATGGCAGAACACACAGAATGCCATGAGAGAAATGGGATGTCACAGGAGTCAAAAATGAGGACTCAAAGAACACAGAAGAGAATAATTAATACCTTTAAGGATTGAGGGTCACTGCTGTATGCCTCTTCTAGAAGGCTGAGTGATCTACATTTGTGTTTTCTTTTTGTTTTCTGAGCAAACACCGTGTCACTATTAACAGATGACTCCCAAGCCACACACCCTGCTCCCCAAAATCCCACACCCAGACATCTTATGCCCAGACACCCTTAGCTACGCCCTCAAATTTCACTCTTCCTGCCATCTTTTTAAGATTCCCCTCCATACCCCAGCAACTATGTTTTCCTGCTGCACATTCAGAATTCATCCTGTATTTTCATCTCTCTCTTTTCCCTTACACCTCCAATCCCCGAGCTTATATCAACATTTGATACCTTATATCAAAATGCCCATTGCAGACCCTTTTCTTCACTTTTCTCCACCCTGTTTTCACTGGTTTCCCTATAAAGAATGGAACTAAGTAGATCTAACATCCACCCAACCTGAAGAAACGTGCCACTGAAAAAATAAATTCCTGGCTTGGTGCCTGTGGCTCAGTCGGCTGGGGCGCCAGCCACGTACACCTAGGGTGGTGGGTTCGGGTCCCCAGCCTGGGCCCGCCAAACAACAGTGATGGCTGCAACCAAAAAATGGCCGGGCGTTGTGGCGGGCGCCTGTGGTCCCAGCTACTTGGGAGACGGAGGCAGGAGACTCGCTTGAGCCCAGGAGTTGGAGGTTGCTATGAGCTGTGATGCCATGGCACTCTACCCAGGTGGATAGCTTGAGGCTC